>CAUJNA010003330.1:281300-318800 GCA_963377175.1 Effrenium voratum
GCCACACGCTAGTGCCAAGACTAAGCGACTCCTCCACATTGTTGCTCTTGGCCTGGCTCCGTCCAACAGTTTCCCCGTATTCGGAGACACACCCATGCTGTACGGCGCAGGAGGTGCATTCTCTACACACAGTGCCTTCACATGGGCAAATGGAACGCCTTCTCCTGCAAACTTGTGTTTCACACAAGCAAAGTGTTTCACGCATCTGGCTGTCTGCGTTCCTGTTGCGTCTCTCGTCGCCTGCACTCCACCTCCGGCACCCTGGACAAAGCGCGCACTGTGGATGCACCTAAGCTGGCTGTAGCTTGCCGCACGGTATTGTTCCCCTCAGAGCATCTCCAATCACATAATATCTCCAATCACATCTTGGGCCTGGCCATGGCTATTTTCTTTTGGTTCTTTATGTCTTTTTGAACTGCTCCCACGCTATTGCCGACCTGGGACGAGTGCCAAAGAAACGCCTTCACCCCGATGAAGACACCCAGCAAGAAAGGTGTTCTCAACGCCTTAATCTCCCGACTCGCTTCATCCCCAGAAGCAGCACATATCCATCAGATGCAAAGCGCATGCATTTACGCTTCGAGGCCATACCCTGGCTTTGGCAACCCAAGGGAGAGTGTGAAATTGCACATGGTGCACCTTTGAGACAACACAAGACGGCCATGCGTGCAAGGGCCATGCAAGAAACACACACACACAAACTGACAGAACGTCGTCAAAGCAAATTTCAGCCTGTCTGGCAATGGCACAGGCAATGGCACAGCCTTTGCTGGTTCTCTGAAATAATCTGAAATACTCGAAGGCATTGCTCCCAACACGTCACCGAAGCGGCCAGTTGTAGCTGGACCCGTCGAGCTGGATGTACTCGTTGGCGAGGCAAAGGATGCCAAAGGAGCAAGCGCCCAGCAGCTGCCTGGAGCTTCACCGCTTTGGTGTTTTGCAGAGAACTTCTGCCTCATCTTGAGCTTTCAGAAAAAAAACATGTCAACCCCCTTGAGCCTAGAGCATCAATCTGGGCAAATGAAGCCAGTGGTGCATGGGAGCAACGGCCGCTTTCCCTGGACCAAAGGTCCTACGAACAGAAGTCTGCTTCGAAAGGATGTGTTTCTTCCACGCTTAAGTGGCCACCGAAAATACGGCTCGCTTAAGTGGCAACCTCATTTTGCCCGCCCTGCCCAGTTCTGCGCAGTTTGAGCAGGGGCTTGTGGGTCATGGGAGCTTCAACCAGCCAAATCTCGAAAAAGGTATCAATCTTGACTTGGAGGGCCCGCTCATGTGACTGTGAACCATACCCCTGCTCCAAATTCTTTAAGTTTTCTAGGCAGAAATCGGCAACATGCCGCAAGACAACACAACATAAATTTAGAAGATTGGTAGTTCCCTTCAAAGAATACCCTACCGAGAGGAACCTCACCTAAGCATTCATGTTGAAAAATCAAACCATCCAAAAGGCGTATAAAGGCAGCCCTGTTTCATGCCGTCCCGTAATCAAAGAAATGCGGTTCCCCATCTGGGGCCATCACTCCCGGCTCCTGAATCATTCTCTGGTTGGGTGGCGGCTCTTCCTTGGGCATTTTGACTCCTCCCTGCGCGCCAAGTCGCAGCCCGAACCCCAAGCACATCACTGTCATGCCTGGGCGGCAAACAAATGCGGAAGGCAGGAAGGGGCCAACCACATCTGTGACCACCCAACTATGATCGTTGATTGTGTTCCGCCACCTTCCAGTTGCTCTGTGCTGGTTTATCAGGGTCTGGTTGTTCAAAACAATTTTACATACGCTGAGTGCTTGAAGCGCGCAACGCTCAACCGGTGCAAAACCTTCCGAAGCCGCACTTGAACACAAGATTGGAACTAACAAAAACTCGCAGCTAAGAGGACGTGTAGGCCAATCAACTCAGCGCCTGGCTTGCCATGCAAAACAATCATGCATGGCAGACTTGGGAATCCCAAAATGAAGAGCTTGGCGTTGGATGTTCTAGCAATGGGGAAGTTTCCCGTCACAAGTGTTGGTTGGGTTCCTAAAGGTACTCCTATAGCGTGCAACAATCTATTCTTGGATCCCCAATTTCTACGGCACCCATCAACAACTTTACACATTGTTTCGGCCGATACCTGTGAGATGTTCTGTTGATGGACGCGCCAATTTGCAACGCAGAGATGGACACTACCTTGTACACTTCACAAACTGTAAACTAGTCTTCCAACATTGCCTTCATGGACAGGCTCATTTGCCCCCAGGCGAGCTTGCCATAACATGTGCACAGTTTGGATCGTGCGGGTACCATTTTTGCTAATTCCGTCGGACACCTGTGAACCTCCAAACCCTGTCGACTGTCCAGCTGACAAACGTATCGCAAAACAGGCCCCTCTTACCCACAAGAGGGGCATGTATGGGAACCCACTCCCTCGAAACTTGAAACATTGACCCGGGGGCTTTTGGATGATCAACAGTGGCAATGCTACTGCTCTGGCTGGGTGGCACCGTCAGATCAAACATTTGCACTCATTGTCCATTGTAACTCACTGGGAAACCCAGGATTCAGGAACCCTCGCTCCTATCCCGAACGGATCCTTCACCACGAAACCCGTACCCATTGGACCAGGGAGCTGGAGCGCCACAGGTCTGGGAACTGCATGAACATGCACATCACCTGAGGGCATGCGGCCCCTTTTGCCCGCCCCAAACTTGCAAGGTACAAACGCGACTTTTTGGGAGCCCCTGCGACATTCTTTGGCAGTTCTCCTCTCTTCTAAGTCAGAAAAAACCACTCAAACATCATTAACATAGCCCGGGTACCGGCAATGCAGTGCATGCTTGCCTGTCACAGAGAGACTCATGACCAACGTGGCGGCGGGCTGGGCTGAGATAGGGGAGTAATGGCCTTCGCGTTTGAGTTAGCTCCTAACTCCTAGGGATTGCAACTCACGAAGCAAAATTGGGGCAAGAAACTCATTGCTTTGGCCGGTTTTGGCATGCATGGCGTTTGCATCGATCGCCCAACAAGGATTCTACAGCAAGCTTGGCACAGCAAGCTACAGCTTTGCACCTCGAAGCTCTGCGTACAGAAGGTGGACGAAAGCTGAAGCAGATAGTTTCAGTTCAATGGCAGGGTGTCTTGTTGTTTGATGAAAACATACGTTTATTGCGACTGCTCCCGGGTGGTTTCTGCTGAAAAGCACGGGCCCCAGGTGCAAGGCCCTTGCAAGTTTGCGGGTAAGCAGTTTTGATCAGGTGGTGTTCATGCCGGACTTCGTTGCGCAGTGACCGAGCTTGGTGTCACCTAGGTTTACACTTCTGAGTTGGCCTCCTGCTACAAACTATGACAGGAGCATTGGGGTCAACATGTTGCAAGGCCTGTGCATGGATTCGGGCAAGAACGCCCACATGACATGGACATGCAAGCATAGTGGACCGTTGCTTCACTGCACTGTCGCACTTTCGAGGCCTTTCGCCAAAATGAAGAAGAAGTCTGCCAACAGGAATCCAACGATTGCCAACTCAACAATTGAGTACGTGGGGTAGTACGGGCTTTACAAGATTGTGTCCCTTTCTTGAGACCCTTTTTTAAGGCAGCACAAGATGACCGCCAAAACGGGTTCCCAAATGGGGCCGTGTCCAGTATCCATGACAACTAGCTACATACGCTGAAGCGGATTCCGAACATCGCAGCCATGGCGCGCAGAGCGTGCCAGTGGCAGTGCCTCAAAGGGTTGGGGTCAGCCTAAATTCAGAAAAGTTATTTTCAACATGGCGTTGAAGGGACAATGTGTTCGATCCCAATTGGCCATGAATTTACAGTTGGAACTGCTGGAACACCCGCAAAAAGGGTTGCTGGACATCAATCCCCTCCACTACAGGGTCCCCAAATAATGTTCATTGCCAAATGTACAGCAAGTGCACTGCCCCCCAGCTGCCATGAACACCTAGAGTCACATGTTCCACTCAACCAAGGACAAATTAAAGTTGAGGGTAGGGCTCTTTAAAGGTGCGTAAATGTGTTCGATGTTTTGCCAAGAGGGACATGCATGTCTCAAAATTGATTACTGCCTACGGCACATCTTGATAGGAAATCCGAAACTGCTCGACCTCTCAGTGTGTTTGATTCCTGTCGGAGTTTCAGATTGCCTTCGCCAAAGGTCAATTCATCCGCAGTGTACTCCGAAATCGAGGCGTGGGGATGACATACAGATACAGTCCATATCAAGGGGCCTTTGCGTAATTCAGTCGATTGCAGGAGAAGAGATTCCGTGCGAATATACAATGACAATCTTTGTTTGAGCCAGTGCCGAGTCGTTTTCCGTGTTTGTTAGTTGGCTACGTTGCCCACTGCACACCAATACAAATCTTCGTGGGGGAACTTGACTCCATCACAACCTATGCTTTTCGACCACTTGACCAGACATGGAACACCAACGGCCAGATGTGGCACGTTTGCCGGGCTCGGGCAAGCTACCTTGACTCGGGAACCCTTTGAAGAGCTTCCTCTCAGTTTCCTTCTAATTGGCTGGTTTGGATTGGTGGTTTGGTGGTCAGGGGCGGCTACAAGAACCAGGGGTTCAAATCCCCAACCCCTGCAAACCATCAGTTAGGGGGGTACCAGATCCTCTTGCCAGGCCGAATTTGGCCAAAAAAGTGTTGCACCCTTTTGGTTGCAGTTTTAGGCTTCCGGGTGCCGAGGCACAGGTTCCCAGGCAGGACCCAACTTCTGAATTCTCAGCGCCAAAATACGAGGCCCATTCTTGGAGCCCAATGGGAACCACGCAACAAGCGCTAAATCCCAAGCTCTGAATCTGCACAAAATGCACAAACCAAACTGTAGCCAGAGCGCCCATCTTGTGCACACCAATAATGCCACCGGACTTGCTCTCGTCCCCCAGCACGCTGTCCGCAAAGTCGAACGAATCCACAAACCTCGGGGTTCTTACATATTCCCTGCCTGGTTTAAGGGGAGAAAGGCATGCCGAGCATATTGAGCGATGGAAGCATTAAACGTGGCATGTGTTCAATGTAACCAGTGGCTTGAACATATTGAAAGGAAAGGGCGACCCCATCAAAACATGACTCAGTAAGGTACAGCAAGCATTGGAGGGCTGCAAATCTTTGGACTCTGACTGGCAACCAATTAATGTTGAACATAATAAAGGGAAGTGCAGCCGAAAGGCCAGCGTGAAACAAATCTTCATTTTGACCCAGTGGCAAGTATTGGAACGACCAAAACGACAGGTCCATCCCTTCCATAACGACGTCCGCTTTTTCTGGTCTTTAGGGGGTTTCTCCTCCGATCCCGTAGAGTGTTGGCTCAGGGAAACCAGGTCACCATACCACATTTCAACCCATCTCATATCATACCGAAGGAACACATTCCATTCCCAACAGAAAGTATGCGAGTATAGAATGGGATCATACATGCTTGGTTTCCTCGCAGCCTGCTTTCGAATCCAAACGGGATCCCTTTCAGGAGGCACTCACTCGCCACGGCGCACACTGGAGTAGAGGAGATTCTCCTGGGACGGATTGAGAAGCCTTCAGGAGAACAACAGAACCACCTAGCTCAACAGGTAAAGTCGTCAGGCCTTGTTTCAACCGATTTTGCCCAGACCGGTTTTCAAAAAAGGCAAGTTGTTGGGAAGTCCAAAGCAACATAATTTCAAGCTTGTCATCTGATTGGTAGCCGGCAGAACTGCACTGTCTCGCGAATTCGTGAAAGCAGTGTCCAACTTTGAAAACCACAAGCATATGCCAGGCACAGAAGGGGCAAACTTGCTACCAGCCTGAGCAAATTCATGCATAAGAGAGGGAGCTTCAGTAAGCTTGGAATCAGAAGGACCCCACTCACGCACCAACTTGTTCAGCCTGTCGCCTTCCAGCCCATTCAACCTCCTTGCTCCCCGGTTTTTGACTCAACCGTCCAAGACCAAGAGGTCTGCCAAGTTGCAAGGAAGACAGCGAAGACGCCCCTCAGCGTTTTCGTTTTTTTGTTCGCATCAAGCAAAAGGGCAACCAGATTGGGCTACGCGGCTACAAGTGTTTCCTCGGATGGTTGGAGTCTGAGGATTACTCGCACGGGATCATGGCCATGCACATCCCTGTTTACCCTACACTCCACCTAGAAGAGCTGTGCAGCTTCAGGGAGAAAGATGGTCTCCAACATTTGCCATTGCAACTCCGAAAAGCAAAACCACGTCTGGATGCAGAGATTCTTCCTGTTGAAGACTTGAACACTTTACCAACTGGCTGCGGATGTGCGGATGTGCGGATGTGCGGATGTGCGGATGTGCGGGTGTGCAGGTGTGCAGGTGTGCAGGTGTGCAGGTGTGCAGGTGTGCGTGTGCAGGTGTGCGGGTGTGCGAGTGTGGGTGGGTGCGTGGGTGCGTGGGTGCATGGGTGCGTGGGTGCGTGGGTTCGTGGGTGCGTGGGTGCGTGCACGCGCGGCTATCTCTGTCTGTCTTCTCTCTCTCTCTCTCATCTGCCTCTATCTGGTCTGGGCTGGTCTGGTCTGGTCTGCCTGTCTGATGGAAGACACTGATAACCTGGTTGACGTCCATGTTTTAGGCAACGGGTCATGGCCAAGCGTCATCGTGAGAACCACCTTCTCCTTGTCACCGTGACACAGAGTTGCCACCATGCCATACGCTGCCAGCGAGCCCAAGGTCCTAGGCACAACGGGGAATGCAAAACCGAGTTTCCAAATCTTCCTGCAAATTACACAAAACTAGCCAGTGAATCAGGAGGATCGACTCGAGATCAGACACCAACAGTCATGCTGAAAGTGGCAAAAGGCATAGGTGTGACAAGTCTAGCACACTGATGACCGTGTCCAGGCTCTCGTCGCTGTTTTTTTCCTCCTTTTTTTTTGCTCTCTCTCTCTCTCTCTCTCTCTCTTCGTTTCTGTAAACATGTCCCTCACTATTAATGATAAAACATGTCAAAATATTGGGAAGTCACAACTTGAAGCATTCGGGGTCACGAGCGATTGCGCCAAGACAGGGCAATGCCCATGCCTGCCAACGCTAAGAGATTCCTTGACCGCACATGTTTACAATTTGATCGACTGGTTCCAGCTGAGAACGACCAACATGGCGTATGCTCGAACTTACATTGACATCCCCTAGCCCGACTGCCCGGAAAACCAACGTGTCTTTTAGCCATCCCTCTTGAAACTGAGCAGTGCAACTCGAAAGGCTGGGAAATGGACCGAGGGAATTCGCTTTTGCCCAGAGCGCTTTCGTAAGCCTCTCAGGAGCAAAACCCCATACCAGAGCAACGTTCCAGAGTCTGGGTAGTCATATTAAGAGGCTCATAAGTGGGGGAGGTATCTAGCACTTTCCTTGACTAAACATTTTGTTTGTTTCTGCGTCGTTACAAGCTCTCGGTGCCACTTGAAGAGTCCCCACCCCCGGCCCTGTTACGAGACTGACTCAATAGTGGAGTTGGGTGTGCTTGCATTGACGTCAAGCCACAAGCATAGCACCACCGGCACCAGCAGGTGTGGCAGCTTGCTCCAGGTCACATATCTCAGCAGTTGGAAGGACACAATACAAGCTGCTGGGTTTGATTACGCGCTGGTTGAAGTAGACCAAGCTTGAATCATTCAACATAATCCTCTCAGGCAGCTATCTGTAAGAAAAAGGCTGGTTCCAAACCGCTCAACATTAGCATGTAGAGTGATGGTACGTGAAGGGTCTCAGGACCTGGCAATCCAGCCATACCGAAACCAGACCCTATGGTTCCAGCTACAAGCATACTAACACTGAGGCTCAACACGGCAAACCGGCTGCAAGAAGTCAAAAGGGAACAGGTGTCGACTAAACCATGTCCTCTTCTGCTCGGCTCACGTGCCCCGCCTGTTGTCCCGCAATGGTATAGAGAGGTCCTGCAAAGAGCAAGCACAAATTTACAAATGAGTGCAGATGGGAAGGCGACTGAATGTTGCTTCGGGTGCTGGAAACAAGCATGATGTACATATCCTACGGTGAGTTTCTCGAAAGGACATGCTCAATAATTAACTTCGTTAGAAGGTCAAGAGATCAGCCCCAGCAAGGCAGGAAAGGGGAAACACAATTTCCATCTCGCACACTTGGGACTGCTGCTGTTTCCAGCACAATCAAACAATCGTTCGATCCTTCCCATCATTGTCTTCCCCAGTTGATTGGCCCAGCAAATTGCACCCTTTCTTGCACTTGACCAAAATGAGGGGTTTCCGCTCTTCAATCGAAGTGGAAAGGCTCCCCAAACTCGCAAGTCTTGTTCAAACACCGTCTAAGGACCTTTCACAAGCACTTGTGTTTCTTTTTCACAAGCCAGAAAAAGGGTGACTCTGAGCAACTGGGACCTCCCTCACATAAAAGGTCCTCCAGCAACCCATGATCCACTTCAAACCTCTCTACGCGCTTGACACATTTTGGAATCCAGTCCGTTTTTAACGCACATGATCAACTTGCATTCCCCTTTGAAGGCGACCAGGGCCTAGTGGTTTCAACTCAATTTGCTGCACCCTAGGAGCCTGTTTGCAGTGCTCTAGAAGGAACAGGACATCTCGATGCTGAAGAGAGGATCTTGGGCACGCATCTACAAACATGTGTTATTCACCTTTACACCTTGTGCTTTTCCCGGGAGTTCACCCAAGTCAGGTTTTTTGCCGTGGGGAGAAAAGGACCTGCCCCGGTTGACTGAGGGACCCCCACAGAAGTCTCGGCTCGACTCGGAACTCGCTGCAGCCCCCGCAAGTCGGGTTACCCTCACCCCGCCCCCCTCAAAAAAAACAGCAACGCGCCGTTTTGGCAGCGGCCTTCCAAGGCAGCCACCGCGGCTCCAGCTGGTTTACATGGGTCTGCAGTAGGTTAAGGCTTCCTTCCGCCTCGCCAGCCTCAATGGGAACAAGGCGCCAGAAGTTGATGGAGTTCTGCTCGAGCGTTGCCCCAAATTGAGTGAAAGGGGGATCATTCAATGCGACTCACAAAGAGCACTCCACAGTTTTTGCCACACCCACTTGGCTGGTTTCGGGCCCTGTTGCCTCACCTAGCCAAAGAACAAGGACATTCGCACACTGTTTCTCCTTGAGTACGAGGCAAGGTTGCGATACAGCCACGAGCGCGAACGCCATACCCTTTAAACGTGAAGTAATGTTGGAACTTGATTAAGAAAGGGCCCCCCCAAACAATGGAGGCACTAGAATTCTGTAGGCTCACTTTTGGGACGTCCAAACAATGGAGGATTTTGGGGCCCAATTCTACTTTAGTATTGCAGCCACTTCCTTTTTGGAATTCTACAACCACTTCTTCCTGAGCATACTTTTTGGAATACTAATTCCTTTAGTAGCCATTCAAAGGGTGTGCCTTTCAGCCAGGGAGGGCTTGAGCTAGAAAGAAACCAATTGAAAGGGGAATGCTCTTAAGCAAGTAGGCCACCAATTGGAAGGGGAATGCTTTTAAGCAAGTGGGCGACCAATTGAAAGGGGGATGCTTTTAAGTAAGAATGCTTTTGAGTAAAGCAAATGACAGTTTATTTTCTGGAGGGGGCTGGGGGCTTGCAACTATGTGGTCCCCCTAAAGAATGCCATTGTTGTGGTTCAGTGGGGTCTGTGAGGGGTACCCTTGTCCTGATTGTTTCATTGTTTAAGCACGGTTTAATAAAGAATTAGCAGTTTCAGGGCTGGGGATGGTTTTCAAATTTCAGAGGTTTCAGCTGGCTTTGGGTTTTGTGTTTGAGCAACCAATTAAAAGGGGAATGCTTTTAAGCAAGTGGGCCACCATCAACAATTTGTGGATATTCTTAAATTTATGGATATATTTTGTTAGAATTCCCCCCCCTCCCCCTTGGCAGGGAAGATTAGGTCCTATGTGGCGTGCGCGGGATGATTGTTTCCCCAAAGTGGTACTCGCGGGGGGGATGTTTCCCTCACTCATGATACACACACACACATGCGCGCGCACACACACACACACACACACACACACACACACACACACACACACACACACACACACACACACACACACACACACACACACACACACACACACACGCACGCACGCACGCACGCACGCACGCACGCACGCACGCACGCACGCCACGCACGCACGCACGCACGCACGCACGCACGCACGCACGCACGCACGCACGCACGCACGCACGCACGCACGCACGCACGCACGCACGCACGCGCGCAAACACAAGCAGAGAGAGAGAGAGAGAGAAACTGAGAGCACAAAGGGCACTCAAACAGAGTGACAAGCAATACACACACACCAAGTACACTAACACAAACAAAACACCCTTTTTCTTTTTAGTTTTCGAATCATTCTAGAAACTCCCAAAGGGGCAGGGGACTGTTGGGGAATTCCGAAACAATTTCTTCTAGCTCATTGAAATTTCTACTTGTTCTATTTATTACCCAAGGGACGGGCGCGCTTTGGGGAATTCCAGATGCATTGTCCTAATTCTTACAGCTATTCTGATTATTACATATTTTTCACCAAGGGACGGGTGCCCTTTGGCGAATTCCAGATTCACGTGTTTTCGAATCATTCTACGTGATTTAATATTTATTCGCAAAGGGGCGGGTGCATTTTGGGTCAAATGTGTTCGAGTTAGTCTACTTCTCATAACAATCATCATTCTCTGATGTATTCCCACAGGAGGGTACCTTTTGGGGAAATCAACATTCATGGTTGATCTAATTATTTTACTCATTCTAACAACTTGAGCAAATCTAAGGATTCTCGTTGTTTTCAAGCCATTTGGGAAGTCCAGTGTGGTTTCCAGGTCATTCTGTTCTGATTATTCTGGTTGTAGCACGCATTCCCAACGGCACGGGGCCTTTGTGGGGAATCCGCCCCTAATTATTTCCTTTGTTCTAGCTATTCCCAAGGAACGGGTGACTGGTGCCTTTTCGGAAATCCCAATTCCAGATTCATGTGTGTTTCAACTATAGTATTCTAACTAATCAACTTATTCTCATTCTAATCATTCCCAAAGGGGCGGGTGCGTCTTGTGGAATTCAAGATCCATGTTTGCCAGCTATTCTACTTATCATAACTATATTACTTGTTCTAATTATTATAATTCTTCCCAGAGGGACGGGTTGCTTTTGGAGAATTCCAGATCCATCTTTGTCCTACTGTCTTAATTATTGCATATGTTTCCCCACAAAATTACAATTATTCTCATTTATCTACTTATTGCGAAAGGGGCGGGTGCCTTTGGGGGAACTCCAGATTTATGTTTGTGCTAATTATTTGAACTAATCTAAGTATTCTACTTCTTCCAAAAAGTGGGGTGCCTTTTGATGAATTCCAGATTCATGTTTTCTAACTATTCTACTTATCATAACTCTTCTAATTCTCATCATTATTCCCAAAGGGACGGGTGACTTTTGGGGAATTCAAGAGCCCTGATTGCTAAGTATTCTACTTATCATAATCATTCTATATTATTCTAATTGAATCCCTAGGGAGCTGGGGTGCGTCTTGGAATTCCAAGCTCGTGTTTGCCCTGGGTAGGATAATTGTGTCAAAAGGGATGGGGCCTGTTGGTGGCGAGATTCGTGGTTCCCGCATTGTTCAAACTATTCGAGCCATTCCCAAATGAGCAGCTCCCATTTAGTAAGTTCTAGATTATTTCCCTATTTTCTATTTGGTCCCAAACAGGAAGGTGCCGTTTAGTGAGTTCAAGATTCACGTTCGCTGATTAGTCTACTTATCATCAGTCTTGTAAAATACTACTATCATTATTATTTACAAAGGGACGGGTGCCTTTTGAGAGCTTCCAGATTCGTGTTTGCTCTAACTATTCTACTTCTATAATTATGCTAGATATTCTGCTTGTTGACAAAGGGACGGGCACCTTTGTTGTTCTAGGTACAACAATTACTACACAAGAGGTGGGTGCCTTGTACGTCTTCCCATTATTCTTGTCATTCCCAAAGGGGGGGGTGCTTGCGAGGAATTCCAGATTCTTGCTTTTTCCAATTCTTTATTCTCCAAATTGGGGAACTTTCAGATTCATTGTTTCTCTAACTACTCTACGTACAATATAATCTGTTCCTGGGCGTGCCCAAATTATTCCAATTATTCCCAACGGGACGGGTCCCTTTTGAGGAATTCCAGATTCATTTTCTTGTCTAGCACATCTACTCATGAACTTATTATAATCATTCTTCCCAAAGGGACGGGTGCCCTTAGGGAATCTCCAGATTCATGTTTGCTCTAATCTTTCTAGTTATTCTAAATGTTCTGTTGTTTCTTATTATTCCCAAGGGGGCGGGTGCCTTTGAGGAATTGAAGATTCATGTTTTGCATACTAGCCTACTTATCATCGCCATGATTTTCTCCTTATTCCAAGAGAGGCGGGCGCCTTTGGGGGGATTCCGGTTCATTGCTTTTTTTTCTGTTGATTCTACTTCTGATATATTTTCTCATGATTATTCTCATTCCCAAAAAGACGGGAATTCCAGGCTCTTGTTTTTGCAACTGGTCATTCCCAAATTTGGGGGAAATTCTGATTCATGGTCTCTCTCTTATTCAACTTCAGGTGTTTTGGAACTACCCGCATTTTCCAAGTATCGCCAACGGGGCGGCACTTTTGAGGAGTTCCAGATTCATTGTTTGCTACACTATTCTACTTCTTATGATCAGTCTTCTCAAAGGGACAGGTGCCTTCTGGGAATCTCCAGGTTCATGTGTGTTCGATTATTCTAGTTGTTCTAACTGCTCTAATTTTCTAATTACTCCCACAGGGACGGGTGCCCTTGGGAAATTGAAAATTCATGCTTGGGAAATGTTGTCTACTCATCGTAGCTATTATAATAATTATTATTCTTATTCCGAGAGGGGCAGGTGCCTTTTGTTGAGCTCCAGAATCATGTTTGTTTTTTCAATGTTTTTAATGATTCTAGTTCTGATAACTGCTCTATTTATTATTGTCATTCCCAAAGGGACAGGTGCCTGTGGGGAATTCCAGATAATTGCTTTTCCAATTCTTTATTCTCCAAATTGGGGAACTTTCAGATTCATTGTTTCTCTAACTATTCTACGTACAATATGTTCTGTTCTTGGGCGTGCCCAAATTATTCCAATTATTCCCAACGGGACGGGTCCCTTTTGAGGAATTCCAGATTCATTTTCTTGTCTAGCACATCTACTCATGAACTTATTATAATCATTCTTCCCAAAGGGACGGGTGCCCTTAGGGAATCTCCAGATTCATGTTTGCTCTAATCTTTCTAGTTATTCTAAATGTTCTGTTGTTTCTTATTATTCCCAAGGGGGCGGGTGCCTTTGAGGAATTGAAGATTCATGTTTTGCATACTAGCCTACTTATCATCGCCATGATTTTCTCCTTATTCCAAGAGAGGCGGGCGCCTTTGGGGGGATTCCGGTTCATTGCTTTTTTCTATTGATTCTGATTCTTGTTCTGATCATTCTCATTCCCAAAGGGACGGGAATTCCAGGCTCTTGTTTTTGCAACTGGTCATTCCCAAATTTGCGGACATTTGGGGAAATTCGGATTACTACCCGCGTTTCCAATTATTGCCAACGGGGCGGGTCCCTTCTACTTCTTATGATCAGTCTTCTCAAAGGAACAAGTGCCTTCTGGGAATCTCCAGGTTCATGTGTGTTCAATTATTCTGGTTATTTTAACTGCTCTGATTTTCTAATTACTCCCACAGGGACGGGTGCCCTTGGGAAATTGAAAATTCATGTTTGGGAAATGTTGTCATCGTAGCTATTATAATTATTATTCTTATTCCGAGAGGGCAGGTGCCTTTTGTTGAGTTCCAGAATCATGTTTGTTTTTCAATGTTTTTAGTGATTCTACTTTTGATAACTGCTCTATTTATTATTGTCATTCCCAAAGGGACAGGTGCTTGTGGGGAGTTCCAGATTCTTGTTTTTAAATTTCTTCATTCCTCAAATTGGGAATTTCAGACTCATAGTATCTCTAATCCTTCTACTTCGGATATTTTCTGTTTTTGGAAGTACCCGGATTATTTCAATTCTGCCCAACGGGACGGGCCCCTTTTGAGGAATTCCAGATTCATTTTCTAGTCTAGCGCTACTTATCAACTTGTTATAATCATTCTTCCCACAGGGACGTCGTTCCCAAAGGGACGGGTGCCTTTGTGGAGTTGAAGGTTAATGTTTTGCAAATTAGCCTACTTATCATTGCTATTTTTGCTTCTACTTATTCCAAGAGGGGCGGGTGCCGTTTGGGGAATTCCAGGTTCATAGCTTTGCACCTTCTGATAATTGCTCTATGTATCATTCTCATTCCCAAAGGGTAGGGTGCTTTTGGGGAGGTCCAGAGTTCCACATTCATGTTTTCCAAACAATTACTTCCAGGGGCGGGAGAATTCCAGATCCATATTCTTGCTAATGATTGTACTTATCATAGTGATTTGATTTAGTCCAATGGTTCCCAACGGGATGGGCCCCTTTCAGGAATTCCAGATCTATTATCTAATCCAATGATTCTCATGGTTCATAATCATGCTAAGTATTCTAATTATTCTCAAAGGGACGGGTGTTTTCTGGGGAGTTAAAGGTCAATCGCTTGGTACTTATTCTATTTCTCAACGTTGGTCTAATTAGCCTAATTACACGAATCTTTGAGAATCGTGTCAATATTTGGAAAACAGCACCTTATTTTGTCTAACTATTATTAACCAACATGATTTGAACAACTAGTCTACTTAGAATATGTCTTATAAAAGCAACATGCTTTCTACTCGAGTATGTTCAAAGGGACGGGCGTCTTTTGGAGAACTCCAGATTCATTTGTGTCCAACGTCCTAAATAGTTAGAACAAATGAACATGTTTGGGTAACTAAGTATTTAGATATTTCACACAATTAAAACAATTTCAAGGGCACCCCCTGGGCTAGTTCCAAAAATAAAATGTTCCTAATGAAAAAGTTCAAATAATTCCAAAATGCAAACTGCTTATTTTGATCAAATTGTTGGAGGTCCTGAACAACATATCTGTTCAAATAATCCAAGTTATGTCCAGGGCCCTTCCTGGGCCCATTATAGAATATTTAAAGAATGTGGGTGTCTCGAATTCAAACAATTCGAAATTATGGAATGTACAAATGTGTTTCTTAGCGCATTATTTGTTGGAGGCTCGGAACAAAAACGTTTAAGTCATTTAGATAGTTCTACGAATTTGACTACGTGTGCTATTCAATTTGTTGGAGCCCTGAAAAAGACATATCCTGGGCCCTCCCTGGGCCCGTGCGGAATACTCAAAGAAGATAAACCTTCAATCCTTTTGGCGGCCCCTGAGAAAGCATTATAAAAATGTGTTTGTTCAAATTCTGGAGGCATCCTTTTTTAAATATGAAAATTGAATCATTTCTAGGGTTCTCCCTGGGCCAGTTCCATTCTGTTTAAACAACCTAAAAAAATCAGATAATTTAAGCATTTTTTTTTAAATTTCTGGAGGCCTCCAAAAACCAACAAAGAATCCAGGGTCTCCCTGGGCCAGTTCCAGGATATGTAAAAAATGTTTTAAACATGTCAAATAATCTAAAATTATTCATCTTCAATTTTTTAAATTTTTGGAGGCTTCCATTTTTTGTACAAAAACAATAATTAAATTCCAGGGTTCTCCCTGGCCAGTTCCCGGATATTTAAAAAATATAGAGTTTGTTTTTGTAGTTATTTGTTCTTAAATTTGTAGAGGCGTCTAAAAAAAGTTTTCCCTGGCCAGTTCCCGGATATTCAGCAAGTTTGAAAAAATAACAAGCAAAACAATAAACATTCATTTATTAAAATTTCTTAACTTTCTGGAAGCCACCATTTTTTTGTTTTTTGAGTAATATCCCGGGTTCTCCCTGGGCCAGTTCCAGGATATTGGAAACAGTTGAAAAACATGAATAAATTGAATAATTAAAAAGATAATAAGTCTTTATATCTAATATATATTCTTTTAATTTCTGGAGGCCTCCAAAAAAATGAAAAATAAAAAATAGTTTCCCGGGTTCTCTCTGGGCCAGCTCCAGGATATTTAAAAAAATCAAATAATTTAAATAATTCAAATAAGTTAAATATATATATTAATTTTTTAGAATTTCTGGAGGCCTCAAAAAAAAATAAAAAATATACATAGTTTCCCGGGTTCTCTCTGGGCCAGTTGCGGGATATTAGAAAAAACTAAAAAATGTAAAAAAAAAATAAAAATAAAAAAAAAATAAATAGTTGTATTTTATAATTTTATTGAAATATCTGGAGGCCTCGATTTTATTTTTTATTTTTTTATTTTTAAATATACATAGTTTCCCGGGTTCTTTCTGGGCCAGTGCCAGGATATTTGAAAAATTAAAAAAGTCAAATAATTTAAATGATTCACTAAAACAAAAAAAAAACAATCTGGAGGCCTCCAAAAAAAAGTTTCCCGGGTTCTCTCTGGGCCAGTTCCAGGATATTAAAACAAAAAAAATCAAATAATTTAAAAATTTAAAACATAAAAATAGTTTCCTGGGTTCTCCCTGGGCCAGTTCCAGGATATTCAAAAAAATGAAAAAAATCAAATAATTTAAAACAAATCAAAGACTATTTTTTTTTAAAAAAAAAAATCTGGAGGCCTCCAAAAACTTAAAACAGTTAAAAACAATATAAATAGTTTCCTGGGTTCTCCCTGGGCCAGTTCCAGGATATTTAAAAAAAATTAAAAAATCAAATAATTTAAAAAAGTCAAATAACTTAAAACAATTAAAAACAATATAAATAGTTTCCTGGGTTCTCCCTGGGCCAGTTCCAGGATATTTAAAAAATTTTTAAAAAATCAAATAATTTAAAAAAGTCAAATAATTTAAAATATTTATATTTTGTATTTTTTTTTTTTAAATTTCTGGAGGCCTCCAAAAACTAAAAAAAAACAAAAACATATAACATATAAATAGTTTCCTGGGTTCTCCCTGGGCCAGTTCCAGGATATTAAAAAAACATATCAAATAATTTAAAAAAAAAATCAAAAAAATAAATATTTATGTTTTTTTATTATTGTTTTTTAAAAAAAAAATATAAAATCTGGAGGCCTCCATTTTTTTTAACAACAAATATAAATAGTTTCCTGGGTTCTCTCTGGGCCAGTTCCAGGATATTTAAAAAAATTTAAAAAAAAAAGCAAACAATAATTCTAAAAATACAAATAATTTAAATATTTACATTTTTTAAATTGGCCTCCAACAATTAAAAAAAAACAACTATAAAAAGAAATTAAATAGTTTCCTGGGTTCTCCCTGGGCCAGTTCCAGGATACTTAAAAAAAATAAAAAATCAAATAATTAAAAAAAACACATATTATTTAAATATTTATATTTTTTTTTTTTTGATTTTTTGGAGGCCTCCAGAAATTTAAAAAGTTTAAAAAATATAAATATTTAAACTAATTGAACTGTTTCAATTGATTGATTTTTTTTTCCAAATATCCTGGAACTGGCCCAGGGAGAACCCAGGAAACTATTTATATTTTTTTTTAAATTTTGTAAATTTCTGGAGGCCTCCAGTTTTTTTTTTTTTTTTTTTTTTTAAATATCCTGGAACTGGCCCAGGGAGAACCCAGGACACTATTTATATTTTTGTTTTATATTTTTGATTTTTTTGAGGCCTCCAGAAATTTAAAAAAATAAAAAATATAAATATTTAAATTAATTGACTTTTTTAAATTAATTGATTTTTTTTTTTTAAATATCCTGGAACTGGCCCAGGGAGAACCCAGGAAACTATTTATATTTTTTTTTAAATTTTTGGAGGCCTCCAGAAATTTAAAACCAAAAACAATAATATTTAAATTATTTGATTTTTTAAATTATTAAATTTTTTGGAGGCCTCCAGAAATTCAAAAAAAAAGTAAAACATATAAATATTTAAATTATTTGAATTTTAAATTAATTGATTTTTTTTTTATTTTTTTTTTTTAAATATCCTGGAACTGGCCCAGGGAGAACCCAGGAACCTATTTATTGTTTTTTATTTTTTTTTTATTTTTTTAAGTTTTTGGAGGCCTCCAGAAATTTAAAAAATATAAATATATAAATTATTTGAATTTTTAGAATTATTAGAATATTGTTTTTTTTTTTAAATATCCTGGAACTGGCCCAGGGAGAGCCCGGGAAACTATTATTCAGGGCCTTGGGCGACACATAGGCCCAATTCTTCCCTCTTACCCCCCTCCCCCCCGGGCAAAAAACTTTAATTATTCTGGTGCCCATCAACAATGGGGGCGAACCATAATAAAGAAACAACTTTGCATTATTGACTATCCCATGAGTATTCGGGTGTCAACATTAATGATGCGGATGGCGTTCCGTATCGCACGAAAGGTCCAGCCACTATTAAATTAAACCAAACTGGTTTTTGGTTTGTTCAGCTTCAAGATTAACCACATATTACAGTTCCCAACTTTAAGAAACACGTGGTCAACTTTCAGAAGCAGGACAGGACATGTGCACCTACCTGTCGTTGCCGAGGTGCCGAGTGATCTTCAGTGTTTCACTCACTTGACTGCGAGATTGTGTGTTGGTTGGTTTCTGCATATATGATGACATGCAAGATGTTGCGGGCAGCCAGCTAAGCACGGGCTCCGCTGACTTTGCACTTCAGTCAATGTCGCAACGGCCGTTTGCGCAGTGCATTGGCATCTTCATATGTGAAGATACTGGGCAGAAGCAAGGCTGTAGCTTGAAGGCGAAACGCCCCTAGTTCTGCTGCCTTGGAAGACCTTGCCAATGCGTAATATCGTTTTGATGTTTTTGATGGCCGCGCCAGTGGCACTCCACCAGTTCAAACCTTCCTGGAGAAGATGACGACAATGGCAGGGAACGGTTCTGTTCACTTCAAGAATTTGTCAGGGCGGTATCTTATAGATAATTGATCTGGGCCTTCTGGCAGCGTCCAAATTAAATGCGCCCAGGTGGCATCCTCCACGGCACCCGAGCACTGCAAATCTGGCGAGGTCGGTTGCGACTCTCTGCGCACTGCAAACAACTGCAAAAACACGACATGGCCACAACAACGACAGCTGCACCAGCGGCAGCAGCAGCACCAGGCGCAGCAGCAGCAGCAGCAGCAGGTGCAGCAGCATCGGTAGCAACAGCAGCAACCACCAACGACAAACAACCAACAACCAACACAACCGACAATACCACAACAACCACGGCGATCACAACCACAACCACAAGCACAACGACAACGACAACGACAACGACGACGACGACGCCGACGACCACCACCACCACCACCACCACCACCACCACCACCACCACCACCACCACAACCACAACCACAACCACAACAACCACAACCACAACCACAACAACCACAACAACCACAACCACAACCACAACAACCACAACCACAACCACAACCACAACCACAACCACAACAACAACGACGACGACGACAGCGACAGCGACAACGACAACACAACGTGAATGATTACTAACTCGGACACGACGAACCTGGTCAGAGCAGACACAATGAAAGCCATCAGCATGAACAATGACCCTGTCACACACACACACGCGCGCAAACACACAAACTCACACGCACACACACAAACAAACACAGGCACATAAACATAGCATTGACGCAGAGACAACATTGTACACACACAAACATAGCATTGACACAAACATACCGTTGTACACACGCACATGCGCGTACACACACACACACGCTTGCACTCTCACAGACACGGACACAATCGAGACCAACCAAGCGACCAACAAACCAAGCGACTACGCAACCAGCCAAGAAACCGCGCCAGCCATACCAGCAAAGACAGTCACCAACAAAGCACAACCGAGTGGCCAAGCAACCGGATCAGCAAGTAACCGGGCAACCGTGTCCTGCCTTCATGCCAGCCGTGAGGCCTTGCCACGACACAGCATGAGACTAGTAGAAGTACCTGAGCGCATTTTGCACGGCGCAGCGCGAGTATGAAGAGGCATCACTCCTCTAAAGACAATGATAAAAAGGTTGCAGACCCCTAGACAACCCCCTAAAAAACCGTCTCTGCGATGCTTGCAGCTCTCCGACAAAAGCTGCTTAAGCTGCCGTCGCGAGAAACTCTGAGGCCAGAACATGGTACGTTCTCGGCATGATACGGACATGCTTGAGCCCATGTTTGCGGCACGCTGCAGGCTGAATCCCCAGCTCTGAGCAAAAAACATGAAGACCAACAGTTGTGCCTTTCTTCTCAACAAGATGGTAGAAGGAAGTCGTTGTGATCATGAAGGATACTCTCGAACATTGTGGAGAGCATGTCACAAACCCATCAGCAACATCTACTTGGATTTGTCAGCACACTTCTGCGATTCTGGCCCAGAATCCGAACTGGTGAAGAAATCAGCACCTTTTGCAGGTGCCAGCTACCAGCATTGCCTTTCGGATTCGACTTTCGATGGACTGTGCAACATGTGTGCAAATTGCAACACCTGCAAAAGCTTTGGCGTCCCCGAGCAAGAGACCTTGGGAGAGCTCATGTTACCCCAACGCCCTCAACAAGGCGGAGTTTGGCCGACCACGCCGGTCCCAAATTTCAAGCTCCATTCGGTTGAATCAACAGCCAAACGGTCCCACACAATTGAACCGCGTCCAGTCCAGCAGCTCTGAAATTGGTGGCATGTTCGTGCCGATCAGGGGATCACACAAAGAAATGATTGCACTTCCCATGGCCTTGGGCGAAATCGAGATTGAATCCTACCCTTCATTGGCGCTATGGTTCCACGTGGTCTTGGCTTACCCGGCGGTGGCGGCACCACAGAAGGCTCCAGCCAGCAGAACGGCCCGGCCTCTGGTGTGTGAGCGTCTGACTCGGGCTTGTCAGGGAACCCAAAGCAGGTGATGTCCTTTTCGTTTCTCGCTGCACCAACTCCCAAAAAAGGTACCCTCACGCAAAAACACAAACATTGCAAAGCAAAACAAGTTGAGTGACAAAAAGTTGAATTCCAGATTGCCAAGCATACGAATAGATAAGATTGTGTCGGTTCATGAATAGAATTGAGGGATATCTACAATTGTGACTGCGAAGGCTAACTTTGAAAAGTACGTAGGTTGAATATGGGCTCAGAACAATGAATTGGCACGTAAAAAAATGCCATGAGTGTTGGCCAATCCCAATCCATAATCCCTGTTGGGAAACCACTGCAAAGGCGAGCACTTTCGTAACTAAAGGCAAGGATTAAGGATTTCCTTTGAACAGCCCAGTGAATGTTCGGTAAACATCAAGCACGAATCCTCTACGTGCTTCTCTGCCGTCTCTGAATCGTGCTTACCACTTTGTCAGGTGTGGCTGCGCGACTTTTCCCCATAGCAAAAGGCAGGTTTTCCGCGCAGTTTAAGCTACCGACCTACTAACAAGTCGTTGGTTACTTTCTATCCTTGTCTGTCCTGTTTGGTTTGCGTTTCACACGCGCCAACCTCTGCGTGCATTTCCGTTGCCGGCCACAAATTCTTCGTCGTTCCTTTGCCACTTCGCATGCACACGATTTGCACACTTTTCTGGAAGTCCATCTTCGCAAAGCTCTGTTGTAAGGCCAGCAAGTGCGTAGTTATGCAAGGTAAGAAAGCAACTAGATTCAGATCCCTCCGACGTTATACTTGTAAGTGTGAACCATGGAATTGGAACTTGACTTATTTCACTCTTGTAAAGTTTGAAGTTAGTTTGTTGAACTTGATTGACATGGGACAAATACGATCATTGTTGACTTTGTTCGATTGCGGGGCCCACAATAATTCCGCGATGGGCCAGTTCTTTTTCAGCTTGGAGACCTGTTAACACGTTGCGTACGATTCATGCCTGGCTTGCGGAGACTAGTTGATCTGGCTGGTGACGCATGCTGGTTACCTTTTTGCTTCTGTCGCCAAAAGCCTGTTAGCCATTTGTAGCAAGTGTTCCGGCCTTGCAAGCATCATGTGGGCACGTATGTAGAGCGCCCAGGTGAGTCTTCACAGGGATCCTTACATTATGCACCTGAAAATTGCCTTGCAAATGGTGGTGTCCCTTTATTTTGGTGGAAAAAGCCAAGTTTCAATTGGGCAAAATGTATCTTTTAAGGGGCCCTGCTTCACCACAAATTTCAGTTCATGAAGCATTCATTTCGGAACTAATCACCACGTATCAACACTTGATTCCCGGGAGCGCAAACCTTTGCTCGCTCACAAATGGGAAGATGATACCTCTTTCTCCTGACTGCCCGGCAGCCACAGCACTCCAACTCGGCACAGAAGCCTGCCTCGGGGACTCGAAATCCAAGCCAAGGGCCGTACGCCGAGGCACCATCGGCTTCGGTTTAGACAAGATGGGGCCATCCGTGAGTTCGTTTGACCTTTTACTTGGGGCTTGGCCGGCCCAGAAGCCAAGCAATTGGAACTCGCTCTCAGGTTTGAGCATCCCAACAAGGTACAAGTCCCAACCTCTCTGGTGAGTTGGGCACAAACCATGCTCTCCGAGCGCAGCACAGCTTTCAAAAGATCTCTCGAGGCAATTCGGCCAAACACCAAAGACCAAAGCGTCATGGAATCCAATTGCCGAACTCCTGCCAAAGCACCAAACATGCACCGGAAGCACTTGGCTGAGCCCCTGAACATTCAACGCTTTCATGGGTGGTAGAGCCCCGGGGGAGAGGGGGGTCTGAAGCGAGAAACAACATACATGCCAGTGTGGCACTGTGGCATATGGAAAAGGATGGGCAATTCCTCAGCCAAACAAGCTTCAGACCGGCTGACTCTTGGACTATGGATCTGGCTGGCGAAAGCAAAGAAGTCTGCTTTTGCTGCCATGAATGCGTTAGCAGCCGAAACATGTGGGCATGTGTCGAGTGAGGAGGGGGCTCGATTGGGCCGCAGGCAATCAGATTGCAGAAGCGCCGCGAAGCGTCGTTTCGAAAACAGCCCGTCTTGGGTTTCTATGGTGCGAGCAAACAATGGTCTGAAAATATGGAACCTGAAACGGACACTTTGTTGTAAATGGGCTGACTCACAAGCGCCTCGGCGGGTACGCTTTCGAGTTAGTATCTATAAAACTTACGTGGAGCTTCCCGACCTGTTTCAACAACAAGCAGGACGTTGACGCCGGGCCCAGCAAACATTTCCAGTGCGGAACTCTTACTGCTGAAATCATTTTATCGCCTGGGTCTGCGGCAATGATCACCAAGGGCAAGCGCGAGTACACGAAAAGGTCGAGAATGTTCTGATAGACCTGCCCAGAGAAGAGTGAGTAAGATCTCTCGAGCTTGCCAGTGGTTTATAGCCAGAAGCGTTCCACCCGTCAGCTAAGCTTGTAAGTTCCCCCAGGTCTTTGTGCGCTCAAAGGCTTGAGCTTTGCTAGTTCAAAGCTGGTCAAAGGACATATAGCAAAGTCTGAAGACAACAACACATCTTAGCTAGAGTCTGAAGAATATCTGCTCAGTCTGAGTTGTGGAACTATGGCATCCTCCGTGGTCATCTTAAGAATCCAACTGAAGCGTACACCAACAAATGCAGCCGACGACTGCACTGGAACCAATCTCATCTGCAACACAAGCACGCTAGACATATGCAAGAGATGTCAAAAGGAACAAATACGGAGCAAGGACAACACCCAAGTGCACTTGCATCAATCATGGGACACGATTTTCAGGTGCACACAAGAGCACGGTAGTCAAGCGCCTGCTGACTGGTAATGCCCTTCTCCTGCGAGGCCAAAGATCCAGTCCGCTTATCAATTCCGAGCAGAAGACTGCGTCCTTCGATGCATTTGACTAAAATCCACTTGCAGGTAGCCAGTTGTGCCCTTTCGGCAATGGCTTCCATTGTACTCACTTGACCAAACAAAAACCCTGGAACAACAAGGTTGCCCTTTTGGGGTCATTGTTTGGCGAGGCCAACACCCAGCAATCTTCTGAGAGGCGTTCTGAATTGCTATTTGCTTTGACAGTGTGCGAAACTTTCCGCGCGGCTTCCACGCGGCCCTGGGTAATTGCCTTACGCGAGCCCAGTGCAATCGACGTTTGCTACAAAATACGAAAAGACCAATGACTGCACAGCACACTTGGCCTGGGAGGGCTGCTGCGCTTGCGCAATTCACTTTTCTGCTCCAATGTTAGCTGTAAGGGGCTTTAGCTCCACGGGAGCTAAGGCTCAGCCTTGCGACTTCTAGGCCTTCCGAGCTTCCGGCGGAAACCGCCGACATGAAGCAACGCGCCTCCAAAGGGAACCCAGAAAACGGGGTTCAAACGACCTGTTTTGGGGCATTCCAAACAACCCAACTCTTTGACATCTGACATTGAGATAGCAAAGGCCTGAGCAACCATACGACCGGTGGAAAGCTTGATCGGCTCAGAGCGTGCTTAACGCAAAGGTGTGGGTCTGAAGTTTGATGCATTCAGCAATCGTTCGGGCCAAAGGCTGATTCTTGGGCTGCAGAAAGTGTCCTCAATCAGGTAGTCCACTAGGAATGGCCTCAGAATCAGAGTCGTACGTTCAGGCAGGACG
Source organism: Effrenium voratum (assembly GCA_963377175.1). Classification (NCBI taxonomy): domain Eukaryota; class Dinophyceae; order Suessiales; family Symbiodiniaceae; genus Effrenium; species Effrenium voratum. Next base: position 305,782 of record CAUJNA010003330.1, read on the forward strand.
GGACAGTGCAGAGGGAACTTGAAGGGCAAGCTGTTGAACACCAGCTATGGGCAAAAAGAGTGGCGTTGTGAAAGGAGCTGGGCTTGCATGCCCAGTCACCAAAACAATGCTCCGCAGAGGCTGCTCCACAGATAGCTCAATCCAAGATGCGCTTAAGGTGCAATGTGTTGTTGTGACGCAAATGCAGTGCCACGCGTGGACAAATGCAGGCTAAAATGCGCCGCTCCGCAACCTGTATATACCTTGACCAGTCCATCATTTTGTGGGTACGCCTCATGAGGGAAGCTGCAGCGTGGTTGGTCTCACATTTGGGAAATCCTGCCCGTATTGACCCCCAACAGACCCAGTCTTCAATGCTCACGACACACATAAGGTGCCAACAAGGTCCATTTTGGGCCCCAAAGGGCCCAAACATATGTAACATACATCCCCAAAACAGAAATGGGCCACACATAGATCACACATGGGTTGCAAACCACTCGTTGTCCTTGATCCAGAACGAATTGAGACGAAATCTCCGGCGCCCGGGCTCTGAGGGTTTGAACTGTGACCAAAAGGCGAAGAGGTAGAGCCTCGAGTGGACCGTCGATAAGCTCCAGCGAAGCACGAACACAGCAACCTGCACATCCAATGGGTTGATCACAACGCCTCTGCAGAATGTAAAGGGAAGAACCTGGAGCTTTGGTGGTCCCCCTGTCTGATTGCACTCACTTCTTGTGGGTGCGCAAAAGGGGAGCAACTCGAAAGATTCATTCTAATCCCCATGTTCGATGTTTGGGGCTGGCCAGGCTCACAGGTATCCCGTTTGTTTAAGGTACGGTGATTTGGTGGCCTTTGGAGGTGGGTGGCAAAGATCAAGAGCCATGACCTTCCTTTTGTTCCTCGAGACGGAGTGTGGTCACACTGGACTGGGAATGGCGAGCTGGAAATCACAGGGCCATGGCAGCCGAAACCCAAAGGTCGATTTGGGGGCAACTGAACACCTAGCAGCCAAGTAGCCAATGCCCACGTAAACAGCGAGAATATATCCTGGTTAAAATCCCGAATCGCAACCCATCGGCTCCCTTTCAAACGCCGCCTATTGTGAAAGGCAACTGATTTTACTTTGGTACGCTATTCCAATCGCCGGCAAATCAAACAAAGTGATAAGCATTCGCTCAAGCCCCCCCATGGCGCCGAGCCATAGCTTCGTCGTCTCGCCTCAAAGTGTGTTCAACAATGACATGGTATTGGGTGGGGAGTGAGACTCAGCGCTGCCTCTCTGCCCGAGTTGACGTTTAACAAACGCACATGCTAAGTATACAGAATTACCACACCCCAATGTTGACGAGAACTGAGTAGTACACGTGACATTGCGAACAAGGTTGTGAATGCTGATTAAATGTATAAGCGTAGTCTGCATGGACATGGTATGCAAAAGGGTGAGCTCTTCAATGAGAGAGTGAGCAAGTAAAATATGCCTCCTTATCTCCAGCCTCTCTAATCAGCCTTGGGACCCTACCCCCATTGGTTTTTAGCCAATAAGCAACCCAAGGCTACAATGTCAGGTCCTTGAGAATTAAAAACCACACACGGCAATGACCAAAATGATGCGCCTGGGGGGATTGGAGGAAGGCAACGTATCCAAATTTGTCAATCCGCCTGTGGAGAGGGCGTTGCTCCGTCCACCCTTGGGACTAAGGAAGACCCAGTTGGTATCTGAGAGGTTTGTGGCAAAGCTACACAAACAGCAACGCACCGTGCTCTGTGGAAAGAAGAGATCCTCAGAAATCAGACAGGCTGGTGGAATCCTTTATTCAATGACAATGCCGCAATGAACCTCCAGCTAGCTGCCCAGTAGCCGTAAAGAAAACGACAAGGCATGGTGGTTCGCGCGGTGTTAGAGGAAACTCGGGTACTGCATTCCGGCGGGTTTGAGATGCCAAGCCTCAAGTCCAAGTCCCCGTTTCCCCAGAAACCTGATATCATGCCCCAGATGGCCACCAGTTGCAGAGTTTGTGGGATCCACCAGGTCCGAAGCATGGGTGTGCGGGTGCAAAAATGCCGAAGCCCATGGCCTGACAGCTCCTCCTCTGAGCCTGCGGGGTTCCAAGTTGAGTCTGTGCTGAAGAGCCATGCGCATCCCGTCCCGCCCTCCAGGTGTATTCAATTTCAACCACATGTACATGTATAATTCTGTACATATGTACATACTGTATATATGATATGTAAATGTGTAACCACCCAACTCAGTGCGAATGCATTCAACTAGCAAGTCAGCAGTCAGCAAGTCAGCAAACACGGCAGCAAACAATCCAGCAATCCAGCAAGATCAGCAAGGCCAGCAAAACCAGCAAGACCAGCAATCTCGGCAAGCCAGCCAGCCAGCCAGCCAGCCAGCCAGCCAGCCAGCCAGCCAGCCAGCCAGCCAGCCAGCCAGCCAGCCAGCCAGCCAGCCAGCCAGCCCAGCCAGCCAGCCAGCCAGCCAGCCAGCCAGCCAGCCAGCCAGCCAGCCAGCCAGCCAGCCAGCCAGCCAGCCAGCCAGCCAGCCAGCCAGCCAGCAAGCAAGCAAGCAAGCAAGCAAGCAAGCAAGCAAGCAAGCAAGCAAGCAAGCAGTGTGTATGTATTGCAATATTATGTACTGAAATGTAATCTACTATATGTATATGTATGTCTGCGTCTGTTTGTCTGCCCGCCTGCCCGCGTGCATGCATATATGTATGTATGTATGTATGTATGTATGTATGTATGTATGTATGTATGTATGTATGAATGAATGAATGAATGAATGAATGAATGAATGAATGAATGAATGTATGAATGTGTGAATGCATGCAGGGATGCACGTGCCTGATTTGTTTGTTTGTTTTCCGGTCTACGAAATTGTCTATAACTAGATTAATAAGTTGCATATATATATATATATGTAGATAGAGAGACACATTTACATTTGCGTGTGCGCATTCGCATTTACGCTTACATGTAGATTCGCATTTACATGCACGCATACATGCAGTCAGGCGATGCATTCACGTATCATACAATATGTGTATGCGTATGCAGAATGTATGCATGCGCGCGCTTTATGTCTGCCTTGAATCACCTGAACGACATCCTGGCGGCCATACTTGACTGAACACCCAATACCTACATCGAGCACTTGGCTGGTCCGTTGGAACTCAATGACTGGGGTGCGGGCAGCAACGTTGCCATTCACATCTCGCATAGGCCCACGCATAGCTTGTTTTTCCGAGGACCGATTCTGGTTGATGTGCAAACGGTTATGAGCACATGACATGCTTGGCACAGAGTGGGATTGTCTTGGGGCAACACTAAACTCGCCCACTTTGTGCTGTGTCAGAACTCCGGTAGGCCACGCCCCTTCCCGGCTTTCTACGAGTTTACTGGTGCCAAAGTGAACAGGGTGGGTCCTCTGCCTTATTTTTCGGCTATCACAACACCTTCCACGTGCTGCGGAACAGCCCAAAAAATAATCCGAACCCTCGCTTAGGCCGGGCACAACATTCCAGAACTAAACCCAAGCTGCAGTGGGTCAAAATGACTGCCCACTGCGGTTTGCCAACCTTGCTAATCATGCGCACCCGGGCAAGAAACATGAATAGATCTGAAACTTAAGCAACAATAGCAGAACACGCGTGACAAAGATCCCAAGGCTTGCACAAGCAGCGCGCAGTCTCTGAACAAACGCAACCAACACCCAGCACTGCGAATCCACCAACCGCGAGAGCTCTCCTTCGGAGATGCCCATGTCGCGGGGCTGAGCTCATGTCTCAAGTGGCGGGATTCGTTGCCTCTTTGCGATGGCCGGCTTTGGGAGGAGCAACTGTTTCAAGCCAGTGTAGTAACATGTGTGACTTGAGAAGAGAAAATAATGGAGGTCTCTGTCTTGACAGCGCAAAAGTTTGCCGGGGACATAAAGCAATGGTGTCTCTTGCAGTGCGAGGTGCCTATAGGACTGAAGCCAGAAGCCAGACGACTCACGATAGAGAATTGTCGCTCTGGGCATGGAAGCCGCGGCTGGGGAAAGACAGCTGCAGAAAACTCGGATAGGCAGCGGTAGCCTCGCTTCCTTGGCTTCATGTGTAGGTCCTGGTAGGTGGTTGAACACGATGGCGACAACAGCTCATCTAGTTTGGCTCCATGCGCCCCCCAACCTCGAGTTGTGTGTCCAGCTGCGCAGAGTGCCGAAAGCTCTCAACTGCTTAGCAACGATCCTTCCAAAGCAATGGCAATCGATCAGGGCCTGTCCCAAAAGGAAAACAGTTAGTTCCGAAAACGCGCCAGCTTCCTTGCTTTGAGAGTAGTATGAGGGATATGATGAGGACTCTTGCAACCTCCGGAGCAATGACAAATATCTATCTCCTCGTGCTTGTTTTGGCAACTAAGACTGGTGGGATGCGTCAGTATCCAAACAACTTGGACACTCACCTCCACTAACACAACTGTTCTACCACAGAACTGCGACGTCCAAACCTCGTCTCAATCAGCACGTAGTGCGTCGAGCAAGCGCTCCAAACGATCAATGGCCTTTTGAAACCAGAGCCTGAAAGCTCACTACCACAAATGTTCAGTTCCGATATATATATATATATATATGATATACATACATATATATATATATATATCCGATAAACTACCCCTGATTGTTCAGTGGACATGCTAATTGCCGTGGAATCACCATTCAAAGGGCACATTGACTGCAATTTCTTAAACTTTCTAAAGGGGGCATGGCCAAGGCTTGATGTAGAATCCCATGTGTTGCTTTATTCAGCTGAGCCGTGTTTTTTTTTAATGGTGTGGGGCCTATACAGTGGAAGCACATACCTACGCGGAGGCTACGCGGCTGTCTTTCCCCCTAGGAATTTGGCTACGCGGAGGTTACGCGTAACATATTTGTTGATAAGTGGCTACGCGGGGGGCTACGCCGGGGCTACGCGAATACCCGTTGGCAACCGGAAGTTCGTAGTTGCAGAAGTAGTAGTAGTAGTAGTGGCAGTAGTAGTAGTAGTAGTAGTAGTAGTAGTAGTAGTAGAACTAGAACTAGTACTAGTACTAGTACTAGTACTAGTACTAGTACTACTACTACTACTACTACTAGTACTAGTACTAGTACTAGCACTAGTAGTAATACTAGTAGAAGTATTAGTAGCAGGAGCAGTGGTAGTAGTAGCAGTAGTAGTAGTAGTGGTAGTGGTAGCAGCAGTAGTAGTGGTAGTGGTAGTGGTAGTAGTGGTAGCAGTAGTAGCAGTAGTAGTACTAGTAGTAGTAGTAGTAGCAGTAGTAGTAGTAGCAGTAGTAGTAGTAATGGTAACAGTAGTAGTAGGAGGCATGTGGGCCAGTGGCCTTGAACACGCCTTGGAGGCTACGCGGAGGCTACGCGCAGGCTACGCTGAGGCTACGCGGAATGAGCGAACTCAGCGCTGGCCGGGCCAAGGCAAATCAAATTCACCCTCTTTCTCTGAGACACGCAAGCTTTCAACCTAAGCCTTGAGCTCAAGACAAAGGATCTAGGCGGAGGCTACGCGGACGATTGTCGACAGCTCCCTTTGCTAGTGGCTACGCGGAGGCTACGCGAGGCTACACGGTCCCAGGAGTAGGCTACGCGGCTACCATGCCAGTTCCCCTCTCCTTTTGGCTCCTGCATTAAAAAAAAAAACGCTGCTCAGCTGGGGGAAAGCCCACGCAAGCAGCGCCCAAAACCCATTGACTTGTGGTTCTGCCAGAATGAAAAAATACAGGTTTATATTGTAGGCCTGATAGCCACAAAAGCCACAATCATCAGCTAAACTGGTCCATGGGGATTTTGTTGGCTGCTCACCTGCAACGGTATGCGGTGAGCCTTTTTTGTCTAAACTACAATTCTCATCAACGGTGCATTCAGCCTGTCGGCACAGGGAGAGCGAGCCAGTTTCTGCCTGCGCCTCTGTGCAGTGCCAAAGTAAACATTAGGACAACCCAGCATATATTGGGTGCCCAGGCAAAGCAACATTCTCGTGCGGGGCAATAAACCAGTCGATTGAAAGGGGGGATGCCATATGATGCCATCCTCAAAAGTGATCTGGGTCACATGAGAAAACCTGAAGCAAGCAGAGTTTGTTAATCCTGCTTTCCCATTACAAGAGATAACCTAGGGCAACGACAACACCGACCGTGTCAACCCTAAAGGGGTCTATATTACTCGGACAGATTGCTCACAGAGATTTCTCCCGACAAGACTCGCTTTGTTAACCCCCTAATAAGTTCAAACTCTCTCAGCCCAGTCCGTGACGTGTGCTTCCTTTATCAAGCCGATCCAAATCAATCCATCCTACAACCCTACAATTGACATGCAACATGTGGTGGTGAAAAAAGGAACCGCCCCTTCCTTATAGCAATGATTCGCTTCGGCTTAGGAACCTTTTGGATCATGTCGGTTCAAATGGACATCAACAGGACTCTTGCATTCAGATTGGCCCCACAACCTAACCTATCGAAGGGAAGGCCCATGGTCTCCAAGAAGCAAACCAAGACTTGGAGTGGATTCCCTCGCTTGAACTCGTGAGCCCCCTGCGACAACCATTGATGATATTTTGCATGTCGCGCTTTGTAGGTTTGTTGCCCGTCACGTCTTGACAATTGTTGCAATCATTGCCAAGGGGAAAGGGACATCCCTCAACCACTCAATCCGGAAGCATGCGATTTTGAACGGAAACATGGGAATGGACATCTCATCACTTGGCTGAAAGTTCTTACGCATCGAATATTCATCCAGGTGTGCCCCGATCAATGCATCTCTTTGATTCTCGGGGATTGTGTGTGATGGGACCCGCGCATGATCGGCGATGCCTCTCGAGCGGATTGACAGAAGCAAACAACATGATGCGGTCTCCCTTTCACATTCTCCTCAAAGGCTACTTGGAGACCCCATCTGGCGGGTGAATTGTAAATTGCCCGCTTTTTAAAAACAAAAACCGGGGTTCAACAAATCCGAGCTGACACACTTCAAGGCTGGATTTTTTGTGTGAGGCCAAAGGAATTGGCCAGTTGGGGCAGGGCGGCCTTTGAGGACCATCCTTCAGGTGCCGCAAGGTGGGGGGCCAAACCGCACGCATGGGCAAGGTCAGGCAGCGCAAGCGCGGTGCAGTGCAGGTGTGCTATGCATGCGTCCATGATCAAACTCGTGTCTCGCCATCAGGTGTGCGAAACCTATATTGCTATGACTAAGCAATCAAATCAAGGAAACAAGAGCGTTGGGCGCGTTCACAAAAAACAAAGTGAAAGGACCGCGCTTCTTTGCTGTCAACGAAGGATCCTTGTTGCACGGAGCATGGGGCGCGACCCAACTCCCTTTGTTCTGGGGTTGATTGCTACAATATCAAAAGGGAGGCATGTGGCATGGATCTATCTGCACAAACTTATTGAAACCACAAACTGGACATAGGTCTGCCCAGGAAATGGTTTTAAAGGGACGCCAAAAGGAAACCAGTGTTTTGGGAGTCCCCCCAAAAAAGATTCACCTGTACAGTACATGCTCAACCTCACCTCCTGAACTTGGCCACGTTCAACTCATGTATGTGTCACGTTTGGAAACATTGCCCCGAAGTTGTGTTTTGATATCACTCGGTTTGGTTTCAAGCCCAGAGGCAAAACAACCTTTAAACATGGCCTTCACCATTTCTCCTGCTACACCATTTCTCCTGCTATGTTCCACATGTTTCTCCTGTTTACCTATCGGCGTGATTTGCACCGCGAATTTCGATCGCCATTGGCACGGGAGAAGGGCCTCACAGCCTCACTCATTCGCCTGAGAGAAGGCTGATCTCTCCCTTTCCAGCCCCCTTGGGAGCTGCGCATCCAAAAGTATCAGGAACACAGGATCTGGAAGCACTGCCTGCACACCTGCAACGAAAAAGGGCCCTCCCCCATTGACGAAGGAGAAACTCCTCTGCCTTCCATCTAGGTGTTGGAGTCGGGTACCCAATGATTGACAAATGGAAATTGCAAGATCCGGCTAGTGGCAGCCTTGACTTGTGCGGCTGCTTACCCACAGGATACCTCCAATGATAGCAGAAGCCAGACACAGGGAAAGAAGAAGGACGCTGGCTCGCTTCTGACCAGCTCGATGCTTGATCAACTCGGGTTTCTTCCACACACCAGGATCACCAGACCCCAATGGATGCCAACGGACCCACTACCTGGCCCCCCTTTTTGTGGCAAAGCAAGGGGGGTAATTGGGGTTTCTGCTACCACATGTTGAATGCCTATTGCACAACCTAGATACGGAAATTAAAGGTTCTTTTATCACGGCATTCCAGCTCGTTTCAACGCCGTTCAATGAGCTTGCCAGAAATTGGACAAACCATAGCCAGGACATCCGTTCATAGGATGTTTGCACATTAAACCTCTCCCTTGAGGAACCTCTGGACGCTTGACAGCTGTGTAAATCCAAACAGCAAGAAAGCTTAGCCGCCACAGGGCCACCTCGACAGTCTGTTAGTAAGGAATCCTCACAACAGAACACCACTGGCAAACCATACTTAGCTGCCCGGGCGGTCGTCGTCCGCAGACTTGAGAAGCTTGTGAGCAGCATTGATGGCCTGTGATTGCATCCAGTCTAAACTCGCGACAATCAGCCAAGGCTCATTTTTTACTCTCTCTTGTTGCCGAAAAATCAAGATCCCATTTTTCCGGGCGAGGGGGGGGGGGGTCTATACTGTCTGTGAGGGTTGCGTCTGCACAAAGGTGCCCAGGACTAGAACATCATCACAAGAGAAAGTGCTCTTGGCCAAGTTTTTCCCTGGGGTTCCTTTTGATCTTCAAGCCCGCATAATCCTGGGGCGCCCTCTGCTAGCCCCACAGGAGCCACAGGGCAAAACCTGTGGCAAGCTGACGGAAAGTTAGAAAGCCAGTAACCAACAGCGGGAGCGACTCCAACAGACACTGAGCCATATCGCAGCAGCTCACAGCTCACCAACAACCAAAGACTCAACAAAAGACCTATGTATAATATGTGTATATATATTATACGACGAATGAGTTGATTACCACCAGTGACTAATTAACCAAATCCAGATCCATTTGGTTCTCCACCAAGACCCGGACAACAACAAGTTGAAAAGTTAACACTTGGGTTGCCATGACGAAAGAATCAAGAGCGCAGCAGTTGACTTGGATTGAAACAGCGGCAAGGCTTGCAGCGCCGGGTCCGCTCACAAACGCGCAAACATGGAAAGGTCTCAAAAGCAAACCTTTTTGGAGACACTGTGATGTGCCTCCTTGTCAACCGCTTTTACCACAGATCGGGGCATGATAGGGCGAGACGGGTCAAAAGTATAACCTCCCTGCACAGAACTCAACAGTGTCCCTGTCATACCCTGTCGGTTCTTTGGAATCTGACGTAATATCCAACCACTTGAAGGGGCGTTGTGCCAGGTAAGTGGGCAGCAACCGTTTAATCACTATAATAAAACTTCACTTACCATGGAAAGAAGTCTCCTAAGTGGGTAATCATGGCCAAAATCGGAAATCGGACATCGGCGCCTGGAAGTCCGTCGTGTTGCCACCCTTGTCGGGGTGGTGTCTCAGCACCCGCCGCCGGAAGGCCTTCGAACACCCACGCGGGGCCCTGCTCCAATCCGGTTCCTCGAACGGATCCGTCGCCCGAAATTTTGAGACTTCTGCTGTCATTTGGTCTTTGGTGTCACTGGGGCCAGAGCAACCCTGAAGACGAATGGCTCAGAGGCTTTCAAGCAAATGAAGAAATTGTGCCGTGACCCAATGCTGCAAAGCCTTGCTGGCAAATCAACAAGGTTCACTCGTCCAGCGATCCTATGGATTTCTCTGCCACAGCATCCCACTTTTCTGCCCAAATGACCCAACAAGGGGTACGAAGGCAGGACAAAGGAGATGAACAGGATACCATTTGACACCAAGCAACTGGCTGCTAGCTGGTGCTTGATTCTATTATCTTGCTCCTTGGGGGATGGTCCCCTGAGTTGCTGTATATGTATGATATCCTAAGAATTGCCCAACAAGTCATAAGTTCGTTCTTGCGTTCGTGCAAACGTATCCGCTTTTGTGATACCGCTGGTAGGCCTCTTACGAATTCTTCACATGGGGGTTTCTCAGGAGAAGTCGCACTCCTCCTTGACTCCAATGACCCTGCTTTGCTTTCATTCTATGTTCCGCTGTCTTCAGCCCGCGCAGGGGCCGTGTACCCGTTTCGGCGGACAGGGTCGCCCCCGACCCCGCCTGCGTCACCGTCTTGCGGCCCGCCGTCTTCTTTACGCCCAAGGCCTGCAATTTGTATTTCCTCAATCTGAGGGTAAGGGCAATATGACCACGAACACTGCCCCAAGCCATTGAACTCCGACACTTTTTAGCTCTGCTGAGGGAAATTAGGAATTTTGGGCCTGCCCAAGCACTATCTGGTTTCACCGTTGAGCATGGCTGCTCGTTTATGCAATTTCTACACATCCGGCCGTGCCGATATGCTCAGCTCCTGGGGGCGATACCGGTGTATGTGCTTCAGCGCGAAATGCAAACCAACATGCTGGCACAGTGCAAAAGCAGAATCATCGCAATCACCACACATTGATAGACTTTGTTGAATAGGTAGTTCGTGACACACAATTTCTGCTGATTGCATCATGCGCTGCTGATCTGTTTGAATTTGATCCTAATTGATTTGTTTATCATGACTTTGGCGACAACATCCAATTGAGACATATGAAGCTTATCAACACATTGGGACCCCTTATTGAACTTGATTTGGTGCTCTGTGCCACCTTCCAGGGAGCTCGGAGGCCCGAAAGTACCACAACAATGCACAATTTCTGTCCCAAGCAATATTGGCATCCCTTCGACTTCCTCTCAAAGACAGCCTTTGAGCATATGAGATTTGGTCAGAATTTACATGGCGAGCGACCCACTTGTCTATGGTAATTTGGGAATTGCACGCACCATGCCTTTGCAACAGAGATGACTCTGAATATTTACCGTTGCTCGCGCCCCGAGGTACAATTGCTATGGCATCAAGGGGTGTCCAAGCGAATGGAAACTAGTTGCCAAGTAGAGCAAAAGAAAACAAACAAGTGGCAAGGGAGCCGCTGAGCGTGCTGGAAGCATGGAGTCAACAACAGTAGTGCACACGTGGGTAGATCTAAGTGTCCGATTAACTTTCAAAACCTCCCAACACGCAGGTTGATACATTTGGATCCTCCTACAAGACTTGAACCATCTTGAACCTCATGCTCTAGTTTTCTCATAGGAACGGCGTTTCTTTGCCCTGTCTGTGTATTGCTCTTGTTCTTGAACTATGCTCGGAATGACGAGGAGCATGGGGCCCCTTTTACTGGGTTATCCCCGGATTCACGAAAACTTCCGGTACAGCGCGCCTCAGCCGCCACGGTTTTGCGGCGGCCTGCCTGGGAGTCGTTGGCGTTGGGTCGGTTGGCTCAGACTTCGGCTCCCAAACCGTCGACCCGTCGACCCGTCGACCCGTCGACCCGTCCTCCAGGGGGTCGTAGCGGGGCGCTGGGCTGAAGCCTCGGCTTCTCGCGACATCCCTGCGAGTGATCTCTCAGGGAAACAAGCGAGAAGCCAGCGCATGGCGATATTTCGGGCTTGCAAACGGGGACATTGCGGGAGGCCCCCAAATGGTGGCTTCCTGTGCCCATCCACGAAGGGTGGTCAAATCAGCGACCCCCCCCCAAAACTTGCCGTAGTGGTCTTCAAATGCGAAGGCCCTCAACTTCAAAGCCAAAGCAAAGGGACCGAGCCCTTCGCGTCAGGACCCCTCGAGCTTCGATTGTTTCCTAGACATGGATGCAATGGCCCTCCAGCCTCTCCCGCCCCTCTGCTTGTTGGACACACCGACCGGAAATCGTGGCTTGGCTCTTGACTCTGAATCACACCCACTTCGGGCTGTCAAAGGGGAAATCTGTCCAGAAGGACAAATGTTTGCTGCGATTGGTATTGCACAAAGCATGCTTGATAAAGCCCGTCTCCAGATGTAGCGATTCCCTTGTGTTTCCCCTTGCCGTGCAAGATCATTCAAAGGCACACTCGGCTCCGCACTGACCAGGCAACTGGCGGGTGTACCTAAGTCAATGGGAAGTGGACATGAAAGGGAAATGGAGGGTTTTTTCTCCTCTATCTCTTTGTCTCTCTCTCCCCGTGATAGTCGATATATCCTCGAAAATAGGGCTGCTAGCTCAATCGGGTTTACTGGCATTAGGGTTCGAATCCACAGCAACCTAGGCCGAGTGGCCTTGGAATCCTCTGGCTGGCCTCAGCTGAAGCGCTGGCAGCCACTGTCGGGGCGCAGTGGCAACTTGAGAGCCAGCAGAAAACAAGGGCATAATCTGGCAAACTTAGAAGTCGGCTCCTTAAGTAGGTTGACTCCTCCCAATCCCAATGGCGTCTTAGAAACATCAAGGCAGCTTGGGAACGCGTTGAGTCAAGCGAATCAAACATGAGTCGTGTTACAACGCTGGACCTTCGAGCGCAAGGAAGGACTTCTTGAAAGCATAGCCCTTGAGTTGGGCAAGCTCAAGGAACACGTCTTGAAAGGAGCTGCGAATCTTACCATTCAGAGCGAGTTGACTAGCTTTGGCACACGCACACAAGACCCAAATATGAGCTATAGGCAATCTTCGTTGTGCCCCATTTGACACAGGAAAATGCGGCGAGTGACCCGCAGACTCTGATAGTCTGTTCTCATGGTGACAATGTGAGTGTACCCCATGTCATGCCTATCTCCACAGTCGAGCTGCAACCCACCATGATGGTGAATATTGATTGTCGCTGCTTCAAAGGTTGATAGCGTTTTACTGTCACCGCCACGCCTTGTCCGATCGGGACGGGAACCTGCAAATAGAACACATTGCTGGTGAATATGCAACCAGTGACTCTATAAACCTCCCGTGCATCCCTATGTCGTAGAAGGTTGCTTACGCGCGAGCTTGCGCTTTCCTTACGCGACCCTTGTTTTAGCTTGCGCGGCAGTCAGCGAGCATGTTAAGCTTACGCATCGCTTA
>CAUJNA010003330.1:326446-438946 GCA_963377175.1 Effrenium voratum
ATAGATAGACATTTGGTAGAGGCTGTCGCGATTGTGCCCTTGCTCCACCATGCGAAGGGCGAAGGTCGCGTCTTTGTCAAACCGATCCACAACATTGTCGTATCCAAGCTTGCGGGCCCTGCTGTCGTAGTTCTTCGAAGCCTCAATCTGCTTGGCTTCAAAGGATGTTGCTCCTCTCTTTGCAACATCAGCATAGCCCTTGAAATCATTGATGAGGAGCTGGTCAACCGTCTTGCCGACGCGGTGGCTCACCTCCTCAAGCATCTGCGTTCTCCGCTTTGCGGCTCTGAAGAGCTGAACGTCGTTGTTCTCCTTGGTGCTCCGTCCACAACGCTGGCACTTGATCTGCCCCTGCATCATGTCCTCGCCGCAGAGGCTGCAGTCCGTGTAGTGGACGGGCATCGCAAAGGTCTTGAACCTGACAACTGAGGTGTCGGCCGCGGGTTGCCCCGGGCAAGAGGCGGCCGTATCCTCATTCGTCTGCTCTTCTTCAGGATTTGTGGCCCTGTTTCCCTCCGCATCGGTCTGAAAGGCCTCGTCTGCAGTCACAGTGACGGCTCGCCTTGCGGCGAGCATGTCGACAGTCGTTTGATTCTCCAATGCCTCAAGACGAAGGGCGTTCCTCCAAAGCACTTCTCCTGTCTTCGCATCTGTGTAGTACAGAATGGAGTCATTGGGAACGATGTCGTTGGTCAGCATGACATCAGACTCCGAAAGGAAAAACACCACTCCGAGCTCAATCGCATACTTGAAGTCGATCACAAGCTCAATGGGCATTGTTGCTCGGACTCCAGCATTATACGATGAGCTCTCTACCGGGTGGATGGAGAAGTGGCTCTGCGAGCGGCCACTCTCCGTGGCACCAACGCCACCCGGGATCAAACCTGTCCTGACGATGTTCTCGGCTGCGTTCTTGCTCGTGCGATGGTATAGTTTGCCAGGGCCATCATCAACCGGCGAAAGCTGCAGTCCGACCTTGCGAGCGTCCTCCGGGAGAAACTTCCCATAGATGGCCTTCGCAAGTGCGTACTGGTTTCGGCTGATGTCGCCATCAGCATCAACGCTGCTGGCGTGTCCCTGACTGGCACGAACCTTGATGACAACCCACTCCTGGTTGTTCTCGGCAGCCGAAGGGTGCTTGATCGCGAGGACGGTGTATCTGCATTTCGGATCGAGTGCAAAAATCTTCAACAGCGTTTTGTACCCGATATTGCTGCGGGTCTTTCTGTTGAATTTGTCACATAGCTGGTGGACGTCGACAAAATAGTTCTCATCGAAGTCGAGTGGCCTCTGTTCTTGAAACCTGCCACGAAGCATTCCAGATATGGTTGTGCACCGATCGGTCGAGGACGTCTCTCCCTTCATGAAGTTGGGCACCTTCAGGATCGTGCCCGGGAGAATCCTCGCCTCATACTCCTGGCCGCGGAAGATGACGGTTCCGCCGGGCTTGCCTGGCACTGCGCTTCCGGCAGGGGTTGCCCCCCGCACATCCGATGCCACCGCAGCAGTCGATGCTTTCGCCTGTATCTTTGGCGATGCTGTCGATGCTTTCGCCTGTACCTTTGGCGATGCTTTCGCGGTGAACTTGGGTGTAGCCGGAGCGGCCTTGACGCCAAGCGCAGCCTCAGCGGCACTCCCTTGCGGGAGTGCATCATCGTCATCATAGTCGATCTCCTCCTTGACTTCGACTTCCTCGATCTTTTCGAGGATGCGGCCCTTCGCGAGCTTGATCGGTCGTTGAAGGCTTTCCCATGACTCAAGAGTGAGCTTCCTGTTCGCCTCATACTCAGCCAAAGTGTACGGGTTGAGTCCAGCTTCGGCGTCATGGGAATATTCAAGGTACAACCTCACGTTGTTGAAATCTTCTTTGTGGGACTCAACGACAGCGACACACTTCATGACGTTGAACAACGACCACAGCCACTCCACCGTCGTCTTCCGGTTCTCGATGGAGTCCACCATGTGGTAGTTGTCAAGCCGGTCCTGCCGAGACACCAAGAACGTCGACTCCTTCTTGCGAAGGAGCTTGTGCTTGTTGAGCGACTCATCCAACAACTTTTCCATGAACTGGTTGTAGATGGGCGGGAGCATATAGTACGAACCCTCGGTGTTGGCCAAGATCGTGATGTTTGCAATGCCCCACCAACTCCTGCACTCCTCAAGCACATCGATCGCCTTGGCGCACTTGTTGAACAGCTCGGGCCAGTGACCGTCTCCGCATCGGTATGGCCATTCGGGCTCATCGCAGATCCCACCACTGCCAACGAGCTCGTTCCCGGACCAGTACACCGTCACGTAGAAGTCGTGGTCCTTAAACTCAGGACGTTTCTTGAGG
This sequence comes from Effrenium voratum, assembly GCA_963377175.1. Taxonomy (NCBI): domain Eukaryota; class Dinophyceae; order Suessiales; family Symbiodiniaceae; genus Effrenium; species Effrenium voratum. Next base: position 328,782 of record CAUJNA010003330.1, read on the forward strand.
TCCTTCATGGCGCTCTTCACTGTCCACGTGAGAAATGTGAGGTCCTTTCCCCAACACATTCTCACCTCACAGTGGCTACAACTCGTGCTGCGGTTGTAGTTCATGTCCTGCGCCAAGTCCGCCCTCTTGCGGTTCTTCTTGCCACCGCTGATGAGGGCGAGGCTGGAGTCACTCACGACGAGGTATACGCTATTCCGGCCACAGGTTGCCCCGGGCGTGATGCGGCCAAGGCCTTTGTCGTTGACGGCGCAAAGCGTATCCATGAGCTCCGGCGCGTAGTCAGCCGCCCACATAGCGCATGAGCTTTGGAGAGTGGCCTGTGCTCCGAGGATCTGCTCCATTGTCTTGCGATCCTCAGGCCTCGTCTCCTGGAACAAGGTGTTCGACGTGAAGCTCGTCATCACCCCTCGCCAGTACTCCAAGTTGCCCTCCGAATACTCCCCGAGATTGTAAGCAGCCATTGCGGCTACCGGTGAGGGAAGCTTTAGAGCAACAAGTGCACGTTTTGTGGGTCTCTGAGCCGAGCTATCGGTAACAACCTGTTTCATGCTGTCAGCAAACTCAGAAAAACATCCATGGATCAGGTCAGTCATTTCATACGTGTAAGATTCAGCACGTTTGAGGGCCGCCCCCCTGGACTGTCCATGCTGATGATCCTTTGTGCACTTATACGGTTGCAGTTTGGCCAACGATTGACAGGAAGAAGCAATAGTCCATGACTTTTGCAACAAATTTCCATCCTTGTCCAGGACACCAAACATGCAACCATCGCAATTGTACTTGACCATCTCATATTTCATGAGGAAATCATGCACGAAATAGTTCTTCCAATAACTGCAAAGCTTAGGAAGTTCCATGTTGATCACAAGCACAATGTCAAGCTGTCGAAGCATAGTGATAAGTTTGTCCAAACGCTTCAGCAGTTTGCGAAACAACGCCTTGTGCTCCTGGATCTTGGCTTGACCTTCTTGAGTCTGACTATTGATATTGTTCCAGGGGCACCCACCCGTACACGGAAGTGAAGCATGAAGCATCACGCAGGGCGGTGTTTTGGACTTGACATTCTTCCTGAAAAGTTGCACCTCGTCAAATACCCATTTCAATGTATCGGCAACCAACGCATTCTGACGCTCGGTTACTCTAAGCACCTTGCAACCAAATGCTGGTAATCTTGATTTGTCGCCGAGCTTGGAATCATCAGAACAGCAAAATTCGCACAAGAACCGATCATAGGTTTCATGCGTGGAAACGGCGGAAGCTTGCGCCTCGCTAGTGGGGGCTGGTTTGATTATAATGTTTCCATCCAACTGCACCCACCGTACTCCAATAAGATTGCACGCGTGATCCCATTTTGCTTTGCTCGTAAACGGCTTGGTCAAGATGTCCGCAACCTGATACACAGTGTTGACATTGACGAGATTGAAGAAACCTTTCGTGAATTGTTCTCGAAGCCACGCCAAAGAAGTTCTTTGAGTTCTGTCAGCATGACGAAGCTGTGCGGAATTTCCAGTCTGAATAATGTGAATTGTTGCTTGGTTGTCTTCACAAAACGCAACTTTAAACTTCTCATTCAGATGAACATTCAATCCGCGAAGAGGTGCTATCGTCCTTTCATGCTGCTCAAAACCACCATACCGAACCTCGTCCAACTCGGGGTCGACATAAACCAACACGGGATTGCCCCCCTGACCGGAGTTGTCCCGGCCTGGAAACGGAATCGGCTTGGCGTTGCCACCAGCTGGCTGCTTTTCCTTGGGTGCATCAAGCAATTCCCACAGCACACTCATGAGTGAAAGCGTTGGTAAACCTTGTGCTCGCACGGAGTGATTAGCAGCAACAACTTCGGCTTCAGTTGATGACATAGCAGTACTTGTCTGCTTCTTCGAAAACGCATTGATGGGGTAATACGTGTTAGGGCCGACGATGACCGCCACACAGCCAGTAGTTGACCTCGAGTCGAACTCACCTGCATAGTCGGCATCTCCGAAAACCCACAGTCGGCAATCCAGCAAACTGTCCCCAATAAAACATGACATCCTGTGATTGAGGGTCGAATTGATGTAAGCAACCAAACGATGCAATCCCTCATCACAGTCTTTGGACCATTTTGTAACGCGCGAAGCAAGTGACTGAGTTGCTCGAAGAAGATCATATCTCGCCATTCTTGCAGCAAAAAGAATCTTCATCAAAACCCGGCTTGCTATGGGTTGCAACTTACCAGTTGGTTCTTTCTCGCTCTCACGCGGAAGTGCTGTCCTCATTTCATGAAACGGGGTCGAAACATTCTTGAGGGTAGCACGAGAAGTCTTCGCAAGCTCACAATAAGACTCAACACATGAATCCAAGAAATCGGCCATGTCGTAATGGACGATGTTGACGGGTTTCTTCATGCAACCGTCTTTTGGGTGATCCATGTCAATGAGCTCCTTGAACTTGGACTTCTTTGACTGTTTCTTCGCAGCAGTTTTGTTTCTCATTGCTGCCGCGGCTGCGTGTCCTCCCACCTGGTCGGCATAGCTGAAAACTGTGCAGCCGGTCCACCAATTCTTCTCCTTGACATCGGCTTGTGCTTTCCACGAGTCCTCGAGATACTCATATGTGTTGCCCTTTGCGACACAGGTCACGCGGAGATCCAGCAGTCCCTCAAAGTTCTCGGGGGCATACCTCTTTCTTCTAGGATAAAGATGATGTCGAACCCAAATCTTTTCCTCAGGGAAATGCTCCCAATAATCTTCCGTTCTGTGAGGGACGGCAGGACTTGCGCTCTGCTTTTCGAACACATGAGCAAATGGGTGATGTTCTTTTGTCAATGTCACCTGATTCTGCTCCACATGTTCGCAGCCGAAATACCTTCCGAGCGACTCCGGCGTGTCGATCTCGATTGCAGACTCGATGTTCTTCCACCCTTTTGCCAAATTAGCAGTTGGGCCAGCCAGCTTGAGGTCATCAACGTAAACAACCAACAAAAGCTTGAGCTCATCATGGAAGAATACGCTTTGCCAAATGCCTTTCAACAGTGGCCTCCACTTGTTCTTTCGAAGACCAGTTTCGAAATGGTTCTCCCACAAGCCACCGCTGTCAATGTGACCATACAACGCCAAAATCAAAGGTGACAGTGGATCATTGTACTTGCCAATCCATTCTTTGGGCCAACGGTCTCGTGGAAGTCTCACCCATGTAGTGATGCCTTCGAACAATGCCTGCGTATATGCCTGCTTTGCATCCCCCTGCTGCTTACCAAATCCAGGCTGAGAACCGTACAGGTCAACAATCTTGCCTGCTTCCATGCTTGCAGGGGAAGAACCAAGTTCAGCAAACATCGCTTGCTCATAGTTCTCATCAACAACACGGTTTCCTTCGAAAACAGTTCTGCCTTTATACTTTCGGCTGGGGTCGCCCACAGCGAGCTCGCTTCCCTTGAGGTAACACGCCTCAAAGATACGGGCTATGTGGGCCTTTTCCCCTTTCGCCTTAGCTTCAGCAATGACTGTCTTGCATTCTTTTACCCGCGACTCGTCCCAGGTACCTTTGCTTCTGAGCTTCTCCCATTCGACATCCAAAGCCTTCTTTGCCTCAGGAGTGTTTGCAACTTCCGAGCGCGGAATAAGCCTTGCAACTGCTGCAGTCATCAACAAAGCATTGACCAAATCTTCACGGTTGTCTTTGATATGCTCTTCAATAACTGCAGTGACACACGCTCGATGCTCATGAACAGTCTTCCCTTTTTCGTTGACTGTGACAGGCATCGCAGGAGCAAGCATTTCAGGAATAGCTGATGCAACGGCTGCCGGCGACGGGAGCTTAGTGACTGTGCCCCCCTGACCATGAACAGCGTGATTGGGCTGAACACAGACGGCCGTGGCAGCTACGTCTGCAGCAGCTGGCTTTGCCTCCTTCTTCATCGCGAGCTCTTTGCGATACTCCTCAGCAACACGAGCGCGTTCTTTGGGAGAGGCAAGTTTCCACATATCTGATGGAATACCAGGTGGACGACTTGACTTTCGGGCTCTCACCAAACGAAAACCATCCCATTGAAACCCAGGTGGAACTGCCGACCCATCCGGCATGTGATCAGGATCGTGATCAGCAAGTCCCTCGGCAGGTGCGGGAGGATCTTCCATCAAAACCTCCTCCGGCACAGCTGCTTCGCCAGGCTGCAAATGTGACTCCGGCTCATATTCCAATTCGTCCGGAGAACACGGTTTGTCGTCGGCAATAGCTTGCTTTGCGGGAAAAACAAACGTCTCATCAAGCAGACTGAACTCATACTGCTTGACGCGGAGGGGATTAATGTCACCCGTCCGCAACTTGTCCGGCAAATTCTTGAGCGGCAATACCAAAATTTCATGCGTGTAGGTAAAGCCAGGTTGCACATGATAGCCAACAAAAATGCCGACATCCGAAGTTGGCAGAAACTTGGACTGCTTCGAATCGACGCGCTGACGATTGATCCAATACGACAATTTTGCACCAAATGGAATCTTCGTGTCAGGAAACTCATCACCAAAACGCAAAGCCCACGGCGACTTGTCCTTGTCATCTGGAATTGTAACATTGAGAGCAAATGCATGATGTTGAGCTGCCAAAGGCCAAAGCTCAACCGGCAAACCGCTTTGAAACAGATTTGCTCTTGCTCCCTCCAGAATTGTACGAATCTCGCGCTCGATCGCCCCGGAAGATTGACTGACATATGGCTGGCTCAGCACGTGTCTCCAACCCATACTCTTTACTGCAGCTGCAATTTCGCCAGAATTGTCAGAATAGAAAATCCCAACATGATCATCTGGCTTCGTGAAATGTTGAAATGCACGAACGCAACTGTCAGCATCTTGCCTTGCTGAAGGGTAAAAATACCGGAACTGCGTGAACACATCTTTCACGACCAAAGCATTCCACTCGCCCTTGAACCCGTACGTCTCATCATTTGAAATGACGTGGTCAGCAGTCACATGGTCTCCAAATGCTTTTGCATCCACCGAAGAAGATCCATGTCTGCGACGAGCCTGAGGTGCTTGCATCTTTGATCGCACACACGTTTCGCAAAAGGGGTTCTTGGGCCTGTGAGTGAAAAGATGCTCTTCACTTTTGGCCTCACGCATCATCATTTCTTTTGAACGCTTTGACATCGGTTTTGGAGCTTCCGCAACCTCAGGGTTGTCCTCCAATTCCGGATTAAACTCCGGTTCCAGCGGTTCAGCTTCATCAGGGCGCAATGGAAACGATGCGGCATCCGGCGGAGGTTGCCCCCCGCTTGAAGATGAAGGCACTTGAACGCCCCCGATCTTCTGATCGGATGCAGCAAGAGCAACAGGCATAGCGGATTCAGAAGCTATGACCTCGCACTGATCGTCAACATATGGAACTCGCCCGTCGAGCTTCAATATTACCGCTTTCCCGTCAGGTCGCACGAAGTACGGAGCACTGTTCTTTCTCCATACGAAATCGTACCCCTTTTCCAAACATCTTTGACCAACAGAAAGGACAGCTGGCGTGCTCGGCAAAACATACGGAGTGACGACCTCGTTCAACTGATCAATGGAGAAGTCCGCAATCTTGTCTGCACAAATTGATCCATTTGCTGTTGAAAGATTGATTGGAGTCAATGCAGGATTTATCTTCTTTTGAAGTGTAACTGCACGCTCAGAGTCAACCAGATCTTGTTCGCTACCCGTGTCGACAATCCACTGACGAAGCCCTGCTGGTGCTGGCGTAGCAATATACTCCGGCACATCGTCAAGGTTCGTTTCGTCATCATCAATCCAACAGCCAGGACAATACAAACCGCAATAAATTGGGTCATTGTCATCGTAGTATTCGCAATAGAACCCACAAGGCGCGTTGTAATTTACATGAATCAAGTCAACAACCCCTTCCAGAATCAAAGCTTTGTCTTTAGCATCGATCAGATCCTTGGGATTTGAGCCAGGCGCATAACCGTCATACCACACAACCTCAGGGTCATTCGGCTTTGGAGCACATGATAGGCATAGCCCGTTGGCCTCGATCTCGACGATCTCGACATTGTCTGCGAATTTGACGCATCTGCGGGTGTTGGAACAGGCTGTACTGCAAATGAAAATTGTTTGCCCAGTCCAGTATTGCTCCAAACCTTCATCAGGATCCGCCCAGAAATCACCAAACACTTGCTCTTTGCCATTGATGTTGGCTTTGGTGATGCGCTGATCCAATAGACGTTCCAGCGAAATTGTCTTTTGCACTCTTCGGATCATAGAGCGCTTTTCGGGGCATCACATGGTGTCGAATGACCATCTCGTTCACCGAGTCAACTTCCCAGAAATCTTGCTTTGGGCGGCATGCTGCGAGGCATGCATTGGTCTCTTTCACCCTCAGACACACAGCGGCTGAGGACTCGCCCTTTTTGCTCTGGGATCGCTTTCTCCCTTTTCCCTTTGGGGTGGGAGACCTACCTCTGCTGGCTCCTTTCTTTGGGCTCGGCTTATCTGTTGCTGGTGCAGCAGACCGAGTCTCATGCGAAAACGCACAGTTGTTTCCACGAGTGCATTTCCCCTGACCGCCTTTGAAAAACCTGCACGGGGTCTTTTTCAGCTCCGCTCTCTTTCTCGATGCCGACCGATCCCTGTCTCTCCCCTGGCTGTCAGAGCGCCCCCGACCTTTTCCTTTCGGATTCTGGCTCGGGGGTCTTGGGTCTTTCTCATGCTTGTAAATGCAATTATCCCGAGTGCACTTGCCTTTCTGAAAATCATAGCAATACCTGACCGCTGAAGGATCTCTTGCACGCCCAGGATTTGCATTGGGAGCTGGAGCACCGACCTTCTGATTGTGAGCTCGAGCGACACGATCACGATTTGACTGCAATCGCTCCCGAGTCAAAACATCACGAACGGCTTGAACAAGAAACTCGTAGCTCTTGTCATACGACCCATCTTTTGCACGCTCGTATGTATCGAGGTCATACTTGATCTTGTGACATCCACGAATCTGTCGCAAGAAAATGTCCTTCAAGACGTGCTGCTCCGGAACGATCTTCATGCCAGCAATGACGGAATCCCAATTCTGAATAAAGGTCATCAAATCATTGCCGTGAAGTACCACCTTCAACAAATCTTCAGTGGAATACAACGCTCCGGCCTCCTCATTTGTCCTGAAATACTGCTCAAACATGAGAAGAACTTGACGTCCACGGACAACTTTGTCCAAAGCAGCTTGTTGCTCCTTGTAGGTAAGGATCTGCCGACTAAGGTCGCCCTTAGCAATCCGCGACAAGGCTGCAAGAAGCTTTGTATCCAACGTTTCGACCTGCTCTGGATCTCCAAGCTCTAACATGAGATTCTTCTTGTCCTCCCGGTTGACGTACACCTTGTTAACCCAGGTGAATGCAGCGTCAGGCCGATCTGAAGCAGCCCGAATCTCTTCGCGAGTAGCCGTTTTCCAGGCTCTATAGGTCTCAGGAGTGGGAAACTCACTCAGCCTCAACGAATCAGCTTCCTTTGCTTTTGGCCGATCATGCTGATTCCGGACAAAGCCGAGGAGGGCCGCACGGAACTCCGCCTCGGTGGTCTCGGGACCAGTCAACCGATCAATGTTCGGCTGATTTGTCGGCTGATTTTGCTGACTTCGGCTGTTTTCTTGCTCCGAAGACCGTCTCGCATGATCTTTGATATCAAACTGCATTGCACCAGAAATAGGATCAGTCCAACTCTGCTGTGGAATAATCTGAGGCATAGGTCCAGAAGTTTGTGCATTCTGCGTTGGAAAAAGACGCGGATCATCAAAGATACTGCCCCTCTTATCCAAAAACGACTCCGAACTGACGTTCTGAAAACTTGACGCAGGCTGAGGATCTCCGCGCACCATTTCACGCTGCGCCTTTTCGAGATCGTTCCTCAGACGCTCAACGGTGTCGTTCAGCCCGTTGATCGTGTCCTGCATGGCGTGGTTCTCCGCCAAAATACTGTCTCTCTGCTCACCGACCGCCTTCTCCGAGTTCTCCATCACAACAGTCTCAGCATGTAAGCTTTGTGCGAAAGCGCTATACTGTGCCGTTCTTTGCGACACAGCTTCGTTCACTTCGGCAGAAATTGCTCCCCGCATCTGGCTAACCTGGGCGCTGAAGAAAGCGCGGGACTCTGCGAACTGCTCGTGCAGCTCAAGGGTCCGGCGGTTGTTCTCCTCGTCCAGGCGATGCACAGTTTCCGCCAAATGAGCGCTATATTCCGCCCTTGCAGCATCCATAGCAACGCGATGTAACGTGTTGGCCTCTTCCCTAACAGCGTCACCCGTGTCGTTATGCACATGCATGATGTTCTGGGTGGCTTGATAGTTTGTCGCGAATCCGAATACGTTTCGAGGATTGCGAGGGTCGACAGGACCATTGGGTGCAACTGCACCTTCACTACCGTCACCAACATCTCCAGATATATTGTAAATGGCAGGCATATCTCCGGATGCCATGGCGATCTTTGTACAAGCCTTTACGGCTGATAACCTGTGTTATCAAGCCTAGGCCACCTAAGCCTAGGCAAGCAGCAAACCGTTGACTACCTTTTCACACTGCTGTCAGTGCTCTTGAAGTCTGTAGCGGCGGAGCATGTACAAGTACACTCATGCACAGGGTTGGAACCTGAATCCACAGTCCCTTGCCCCTCTGCAAATTTGGTGAATCAGACTGCCACCCTGGGACTATTGTTTTGTTTTTGTTGAAAAAGGTTGTCCTAGCCCAACTTTCTTCTGACTTGCCCCGATCATAGACAAGTGATCGCCAGCCTTACAATACAACAGTCAAGTCAAAGACGCCATCTCCGCAAAAAGAAGGCACCCTTGATTCATTGGCAAGCATTCATGAATGCAAAGGGAAAAGCACACAAAAGGAAACAAGGAGCCCGCACCCATCAGAATGGCTCTCAGAACCCTTCGATCAGAACCAATTCTGAGGTTCCGAGAACGTTTCCAGGGTTTGACGGGCCTTTGGTGCTAGCCAACGATCAACTTGGTTCCTCAAGTTCTGCCCTTCAGTATCCGAAGCCTGACAGGCTTAGGGAGCAACGGATCGGAAGGGAGTCCCAGGAAGGGACGTTTACATTCATTGGACCACTTTTGTTGCCTGACTTTAAAGGAAACCCAAGCACTGAAAAAGCAAGGGTCCTCCAGGAGCTGAATGTCGTTTGGGCACTTTGGGCGCCGCTGGGCTATGTAGGATTCAGGCTAAGGCAGGAGTCTTAGTAGGGTTGAAGTGAGCTTGTCCCCAATTGGGAACTGCACGTCAACACGCCTCAATGGATGAAAAGGGAGCCTGCAGGATTGAGGAAACCAACCTCATCTGATGATCGGCGGGCAAAGACAAAGAGTCTGTTGTCAGATTCTGACAACAGACTCTTTGTCTTTGCCGCCGATCTTTTCAATTCCAAAGGCAACACTGTATACCATGTGCCCGGCAATCACGGCCATTTCAACAGTCTTCCCATACCCTTCTTCCATCTTCCATCATTCCTGGAAAAGAAGGTTTTCGACGAAGTGAAGCTCCAATCAGCGTATCAACCATGAGCTCAAATTTGGACCAAATCCTGGTATGAGGAGTTTTGTAGGATATCAAAACAACCTAAGACCTAAACCCGCTTGAGCCCAACCCCCAAGCTTGGTGCCCCCAGTTTGAAAAAGAACATTGAGCTCCCTGGCCAGTTTTTTGCCACATGCGCCTGAGCTTCTCGCACAGGAACTGGCACGGGGCCCTGAGAGTGAGAACGTGCAACCCGAGGGAGGTCAAAACACTGTAGGTAGGCTGGATGTTGCAATGTCTTACTCGTATACTTCCACTCTGACCTTTCCCAGGCTTTACAGACCCTTGCGGCGGTGGTAAAGGGGTGGGGGGTGGAGGGGTGGTAAGGGCCCACGAAATCAGCACCTCGCACAAATGTCACGAAAGCTGTACCTCACCCCTCCCCTCCTCACCATTTTTGGGGGAATCGGCTCGCACACACAAATTTTGTTCCCTACCCCGTGTATATTCAACAGGTGGAATTTCACGGTGTGGCACAAAGTCGCAGCTTTGCACCCCTTACTCCGTGTAGATTCGACCAAACCAGTCCGGTGTAGATTCGACCCCCCGCCCGTTCAGCTCGTGATGAGCGCCCTTGACTGCCTCGCCCTTTCCCTTAGAAACCACCGAACGCTTGCTTGGAGTTGATTGCTGAGCTTGCGCAAAGTTGTTTGGACATTGTACATTGACACATAGTCGTTGAGTTTGCAACATATTCTTGCTGAGTCTGACAGTTGATGCTGCTAGCAAATAAATCATGCCGAGCTGCCCCATATTGTATGCAACCTGAACCGCAATGTTTGAACAAATAGACCAACCTTCTTTTGAGTCTGACTCCCTCTTCCCGGTTGTCTCCAGGCCTGTGCTGAGGTGGAAGGCCTGCACGAATCTTTGGGCGTGCCTTTTCGGAGGGTACCCGTTTTGTGGTTGTGGGGGGAACCCAAAAGAAACCATTTCGGGGGTCCCTTAAAAGATACCCCCGCTTCAGACTCAGCGAATGCATTGCCCGCCCAAAGGAAAACGTCTCTCAGGCTGGTAGAAAATGCATCGGAAAGTGTGCCGAAACCGCATGCGCCACGGCCCGGATTCGCCGGGTATGTGCCAGGTGAAGTTGGACTTTTATAACCCTTGCTCAAGATCTTGCCAATGTTCTCAATCTCCTACCCGCCACGTTTTTGAGAACTGGCAAAAAAAAACAACCACCCTGTTTCCACCTACATCTCACTCCTCAAAGAGTGGCTAGCCATCAGCCAAAATCTAGTATGTTTTGCTGGGATGACTTGGGTAGATAGGACTTGAAACTGCAACCACCGCCTTCCGCTATTGAAACTCAAACATATAAGGTTTGTTTGTACTATGATCTCAAACAGTTCAAACTTTCGACCAGAATAGGAATATTGACAGAGTTTCATCTCAACACGTTCAACCCGATTTGAATCCAACCCTTGGATTGGGACACTTGAAAGTCGGTGGTCCAGTTGATTTCGACATGTTGTTCTACGCCAGCAAACAACATAAACAACTCACATACGGAATTTGTAACCACAATTTGTTGTTCCTTTCTCATGGTGACCAATTTGCAGACAGCTTTGGCTCTGACAACTGTCGACTGCAGCTTGTGGCATCTGATAGAGCACCTTAATGCGTAGAGTTGAGGCTTGGCTTGCATTCGAGAGACTCCAGCATTCTGGCAACGTCCCTTTCTGGCTTTCTTTTTTGGGCGCAACTGTCGTAAAATGAGAATACACATCAAGTAGCAACAAATCAACTTGAAAGGCTTCATTAAGTATGTCATCCATGCATGTATCTTTAGGTCACTTGTCCGTGGGACATGTATATATATATATACTATGCTATATTATCCTTCAACATCTGCTTGGGGCGAATGACCTTCAAAAGGAAAGCCGCTGTTCATCTCCTCCTTCCCAAAGTCGGATTTGGTCGATTTGCTTTGAGAAAATGAAAAAACAACCAACGACAAACGGCACGGCGTTCATGGGGTCGTTCCGGGAAAGCACACACCCAGCTTTCGAAACGGCCCAGCCAGCATGTCGGTTGGGTTCTCTCGTTTTTTTAAACCCAAAATCGGTTTCGGACTCCCTGGTGAAGGATTTCCAAGCTCTTACGAAAACTGTTGCAAAAGGAACCCCCTCGGGCCTACAAACCTGCGTTGGAAACTTCTCCGCGCTTGGTCTTGTAACCCGAGATCATCATCCGAACCCTTGTCAGAGGAAGCCCCTATAGATTCGTTCCTAAAACGGAGCCCAGAGTTTCAGTACGACCTTCTTCAAACCCCGGCCTGAAGGAGTGCGGCACGGCCTCCGGCCTTGCCCAAATCGAAGGGCCGCATTTCTTGAAGAGAAGCAGTAATATTTTGATTTTTCAGCCGGCGACAAGATATTCCAGTGTGGGCGGAAAGCGCGTCTGCACTTGCTTCTGCGCCATCTGCGCTATCTGCGCCGTCTGCGCTGTCTGCTCCGTCTGCGCCATCTGCGCCGTCTGCGCCTGCGCCGTCTGCACCATCTGCGCCATCTGCGCCGTCTGCGCCGTCTGCTCCGCCTGCGCAGCGGCGCCTGCGCCGTCTGCGGCGCCTGCGCCGTCTGCGCCGTGCGCGTCGTGTGCGCCACCTGTGCCACCTCCGCCGTCCCCGCCATCAGCAGCATCTGCGGCGCCTGCGCAGCGGCGCCGGCGCCGTCTGCGGCGCCTGCGCCGTCTGCGGCGCCTGTGCCGTCTGCGTCGTCTGCGCCGCCTGCGCCGTCTGCGCCGACTGGGCAATAGGCGCTGTCAGCACTGCCTGCGCCAGCTGCGCCATCTGCGATGCCTGCGCCGCCTACGCGAACGGGTTTCAAAACCCTGCTGCGCGCGCAGTAAAAAAGGCGGTCTGTGCGCACGTTCGCCCAGAGCAGGCAAAGAATAAGCACCCGGCATGAGACACTGTCCAGGGTTAACGAGCAACTCTGGCCAGCCGGCCCAGAATTTTTTGTCAAGCCAGACCTTTTGTCTTTCTTGGCCCCTACAATGCAGACATACCGGATGCTGATTTCTTCGCCTGCCGTTGAGTTGATCCTTCCTTCCTTCCTTCCTTCCTTCCGTCCTTCCTTCCTTCCTTCCTTCCTTCCGTCCGTCCTTCCTTCCTTCCTTCCTTCCTTCCTTCCTCCTTCCTTCTTTCTCTCACATTCCCGCTTCTCTCTCCCTCTCTCTCTCTCTCTCTCTCTCTCTCTCTCTCTCTATCTTTCTATTTGCTCTGTCTATCTGTTTCTCATCCGGCTATGTGTCTGTCTCTATCTTCACCGCTCTAGATGTCTATCTAACTATCTACCTGTTTGTCGCTCTCTCGCCCTCCCTCTGTGTCTGTCTAATCTACCTAACTATCGGTCTGATCTTTCTCTCATCTATCGAACATTTCTTTTTTCTATCTCTCTTTCTATCTACCTATCGATCAAGTGGTCAAGTACACATTTCGTGACAAGCGCTGAACTTTCGCAAGGCCGGGTAAAATTTCACAGGTAGGTAGATAGCTAGGTGGATAGAGACAGATACAAAAAGGCAGAGTCTATCTAACCTGTCTTCTCTCTACCTGTCTACCTACCTACCCCCTCTACCCATCTATCTATTCTTCAATCTACCCTACCTCTCTCTATCTTTTCATTGATCTATCTTTCTTTTCTTTTTCTTTTTCTTTTTCTTTTTCTTTTTCTTTCTCTTTCTTTCTTTCTTGCTTTCTTTCTATCTTCTCTATCTACTTACGCATCTGCCTATATCTACCTCTCTCTCTCTCCCTATCTAGACATCTATCGACGGCTTTTGACTAGTCCTTATTGCTTTTCAGCCCCTCCTCCTGCAGCAGGAAGATGCGGGTGTTTGGCTATCCATCGCTACCTACCTATTGATCCTCCTATCTATTTCTCTGTCTCTCTCTCTCTCTCTCTCTTTCTCTCTGTCTTTCTATCTATCTATCTATCTGTTTGTTGATCCAACCCTTTTTTCATCTCTATCTTTCTTTGCATCCACCTACCTACCGAACCCCTCTACGTATCTATTATTCAATCTACCTCATCTCTCTCTATCTTGCGATGTATCTTTCCACTTTCCCCATTGCGCTCGTTAACTTGCGAGAGTGCTGCGCATGCTGCGGAATCTTTACCTGACCTTGCCAAAGCGCTGCGCCTGCCATGAAATCTGCACCTGACCTTGGGAACGCGCTGCGACTGCTACGAAATCCTCGCAAGTGTGCTGCGCCTGTCGCGGCCTCGCGAAAGCGCTGCGACTGCCACAAAATCTGTACCTGGCCTTGCGAAAGCGATGCGCCTGCATCGAACGCGTTGGCAGGTGAGCCGAGATCGCTCCGACCAGGCGTCGCGATCAGGCTAACTTTCGAGCATCCCAAAGCACTGACGAAGCCCGGAGAGGGTTTGCTTTTAACTTTGTTCACATTTCTATTCCCCCGCCACACGCGTGCGCGATTCTTTCCCGCGTGCCTATTCCTTCTCTTGGAGTCAACTGAGGATTTGCCGGCAACCCAGGATGCAGTACCGCAAATTAATTCATGTCTCCCAACATGTTCAGTTCGCTCTCTCCCGCTTGCAACTAATCTACGGGAAGCTGCACAGAATGCACTGGTTAAGAGACTCTCTGATGCGGAAATGATTGTTGCCAGTGGACATCCTCCTGTTGAAAGGTATCAAGGAGTACTCATGTAATTCACTGAAAACACTTTCAGCACACACCCACATCACGCAAGTCATGAACCCCCTAAATGACAAAAGGTGTGACGAAGCTGTGGCCAAAGAAAGAGAGCACTTTTCAGTTGTCTGTGGGCTTCATCTTGCAGGAAATGAGGGAGTGACCCCTATAGCCCATCCCCTATGGTTTCCTTTAAGGGAATCCCCAGGTTCGTTCCCAAAACCCTGGGTCTTTCCCTACTGAGCACCAGCAAGTCATCCATTGTCAACTCACCCACAAAATCACGAATGCAAGTCAATGCATCCATTCTATTCTCTATCTGGGTAAGCTGTTTCCCCTTGAACACCAGCAGGATCTCCACTTGTGGATTGGACTTGGATTCTTCAGGTAGTGATGAGCCACCCCCCCCAAAGCTACCCCCCCCCAAAAGAACAAGGGCTAGACGCTCCTTCTCAACTGACTGAGGTGTCAGGAATCCTGAGAGAGTGAGATGACACGTGTTCCGGGCACGCGCCGCACAGGCTTCAGGGTTTCTTTTCGGGCCCTGTTTCAGCACTTTTTTGGGGCTCCTGTAAATTGTGCTATTTTTTTTGGGGGGGGAGCTCCAGAATTGTGCAAATAGCGCAATTTTGAAGCTCCCCCCCCCCAAAAAAAAAGGCTTGACCACGCATCCCGGGGCCTCTTTTGGGACCGCGCCTGCTCTCACCCCTTTTGAAAAGAGGGGCCTCTAAATGGCGCTACACATGCAAAGCAGTTGCGGTGTGACCATGGCCTTTAGGCTGCCGAAATGGCAGGGCTTGTTTGGGCTTTATTAAGCCTTACTAAGCCTTATTAAGCCACATTCGATAACCAGTAAATAAGGCTTATTAAGGCTTAATAAGGCTTAATAAGGCTTAGTAAGGCTTAACAAGGCTAAATAAGGCTTATTCCCCTTCACGCTGCTTGGCTGCGCAGGGTTGGTGCTTATTCATTTGGGGGGGTGGCTTTGGGGGGGGTAGCTGCTCTCTTCCTGAATTCTCGTAAATTCTGGTAAACACGTCTGAGAAGATTGGATGATTGTCTCAGGAGTTGCGCACGCCCGATGCAGAACACAGTTCTTGGGCTCCGCGTGCTGGAGAGTCCCCATCTCAGGCCCAGGCGAACGCCTCGGCCCCAAACAGACAGCCGAAGGTTTTGGGTAACAACGTGCATAGTTTGTGTTGCATCTATCCATAAAGATGTATATATATATATATGTTTACACATATGTATATATGTATAACGTCCCCCCCCCCCCACACCAAACAAAAACGCTCTCAGTCCAAACCAAAAAAGCAATTGTCTCCCAGGAGAAAGGTGGCGCGATCCTATCCCGGTTCAAAACAGGAAAGCAAAACAACATAAAACACTGAAAGCTGGGGGGAACATCTCCGTGAGAAAGATCAGGTAGCATCTCTATCCACAACTATTTGTTGTTCGGCTTTTCCACCTTTCATGCTTCAGTTGTTTCAGTTCCTGACAAATGACCCTGGTGTACAATAGCAATTATTGGTCCAAGCCGATGTCTTCGGCTTGGTCCGTGAATCTTCAAAAACCAGAGTCCTGAGAATCTTCAACCTTCAATCCAAAAGTGCTTCAACGTGCTTTTCCGCATTTGTTTGTGCGACAGCACATTTCTCAGGTTTCGAGGATTTGGACAAAGTGGCAGAGATGACTCAACAGTAATTACGTAAATACCCGCAATTTTTCTTCTGACTGCAGTGAAGTGCTGGTAGTTTACTCATAGCAAAACCTTGAAACATAGCTAAACATCTTCAGCGTTGTACTGTTGTCATCGCCTCTGCGTCCAAATCCGCAGCAATTCGTTGCACGTTCAGGCTTTTATCTCTTCAAAAGTGCGCAGGACATTTTCCATATTCAATGTGTGTCCCTGAATGTCCTCCGGTGCTTTTGCTTTCTTTTATTCAAACAATGGTCTCAGAACCTCTTTAAATTCAACGTCGTCCTTGGTATTCCATGTCAAATACATCCAGTCTGTCTGTTTAATTGTGTACGGGCTAGACAATGCCTGTGCAAGCCATCCCACCCAGGGACGTTCGTCCAGCACTGAAAAACGCGAAGCAAACTGAACGAAGCGACCTGAAAAACCAAAGCAATATTGAGAAACAACTGGACACGCTTGCTTCTGAACAGAGATGCAGCTGCCAGACCTTCTCCTGGGAGATCGCTTTTCTAAGTTGTTCAGTTCTGGACGGGGATAGGGCAATTGCTTCTTAGTTGTGGACTAGAGGGAAGCTGCGAAAGTGTCTTTGTTCTTGCTGCTTGTTTTCCAGAGACTCCCCTAAATGGTAGAGGCTCAAAGTACAGTTTTACAAGTGAATTCTGGATATGCGGGTTTGGGTAAGGGGGTGTCATTTTACAAACATATGTGTCTGTAATCGAAATAATATGTATGTATTTATATATTGTGTCCTAATTTCCTGTGTCTCGGAACGGCAAGCCTTCGCGAAACAAAAGCAAAAAACAAGCTTCGGCAAATCTTTCGAGGATTGATCGCCGTACATGTGGTTTTTCTTGTTTGCTAGACTCAGCAAGTCGCAACACAAAGTACAAGTGTAGTACGCAAAATGTTACTGAAACACGACTTGGTCGCTGTTACCCAGATTCTGGGCACTGTAACTTGTTTTTAGACGCTATTCCAACCCCTCCTTGCTGGCACTGTTCTGCAATGTTCAGTGCCAAGTCGGTACACGAAATGCGCGCGCACACACACATACTTGCAGCACAAACCAGCCAAGCAGAGTATCAATAGCAAAAAAGCTTCTTAATCAGCTATGGAAGGAAGGCTCGAAAGAAACGATACTCTGCTTTCACATGGCACTGACTTGCAACATGACCTTCTGTGAATCTTTCGCGAAGGTACCTCAACAACCCCGATGGTCGACCGAATACTCAACTCCGTACAGGGACCTTTAGAACGACTCCCAAATATATATATATATATAATATACACATAAAATATGTATATATCTGTATGAGATACGCACTCACGGAAGATTCGCCGGGAGATCAGCCCCCTTCTCAATGGCCCATGCAATGTTATGCTGACTGAAAGGCAGCCCATAAGTGCGCCTTTTGGCATATCCGAGGTAGCGGCCAGTCGTCTTCGCCACAATAGACTGGCGCATGCGGTGGGTCTGCGGCCAGAGATCCAACCGCAAGAATTTCGGGGTTCTCAGCTTTGCTACCAACAGCCAAGTCTTTGTGGAACCTCGCTTTCCTGAATTTGTCGCCCCCAACCCCCCTGAACTTTGTTTCCGCGTCAGCCGCAAACCCAATGTTGCTCAACCTTTTGAAAATTGGAGTATTGGTTCCCTGTTGCCTCCCGTCACTTCACAAACCTGCGCAGCCAGCTGGCAGAAGGGATCCCAGGAATCCTGCTGTTCACCCTCCAGCTCCCTGATGAATAAACTCCCAGCATGTAAATCATGGGGGGTCTTAATGTACCCCCCGGATATATATGTGTGGAGTCAATTCATCAGAGAACATGGTTGTACCTGCCAGGCAAGCCAAGCCACCAGGTACACAACCGTCTGTTCTTCGATTTTTGGATTTTGTAAAAGTTTGATTCTTCGGGCGACCTAAAGCTATCCCTGGGAGTTGGCGAGAATAAATCGGCTCGCTCGCCCGTTCCCCTCGCACGCTCGCACAGTCCACTCGCACACTCGCACGCCCTACTCGCAAACTCCAGTCGCGGTGCAATTTGGCAAGAGTGCCCAAACAACCCTGTTTACAACCTCTTGACACTGGCTAACTTCACAAAACACACGCCTTCCATAGGGTGGGCTGAAGGTGGCTTGGTTTGTGGTGGGTTTTGGCTAAGTGGGTTTAATTCGTTGTATCGAGGTTGCTTTGCTTCTTGCAACAAAAGGCAGCCGGAGTCTAAAAAGACGCTTCCTTGATTTCTTGGGACTCAATGTATCACAGTTGAATCCAGATCTATTTCTTGGGGCGATTCAAAGACAGGGTGGCTGCGAGAAGACGATCTGGATTCAACTCTGAATGCGGCCCAATTCCTGACTTTGGCCGCCAGGAACACTCGAAAAGGGGCGGTGTTTGCCTTTGTCTTCGGAAGCATAGACATTGTATGTGCTTGTCACCGAGAAGCCTTTGCCATGAACCAGAGCAACGAGACGGAGTGAAGAGATCATTCAAAAACATATTTACCAAAAAAGCAGAGTTGCATGCTCTTCATGGGAATTAGCTTTGGACTTGGTTCTTTTTATTGTCGACATTGACCTTGTTTGGAATGAAGTCTGGAATTAACTCATATTCTCCAACATTCAGCTTCTTGAGGATTGAATTCAATTCCCATGTGCTTTGCTCAGTGCGGCTTGGCTGGAATTAACTCCAGTGTTAATTCCTACGTAACCCATCTTGGGGACAACTTTTTTTCTGGTCCAGGGCAATGGGCTTAAACTGGGCAGCTAGCCCGAGCATGTTGGGTGAACTAGATCGACCACATACCCACTCCGTGGAAAGCTTGGGGGTTCGATGAAGCAAGACCGGACTCACTGACTTTGCCAACTGAAGGGGTTGACTTGAGGCGCCTTGCCTCGGTCCTACTAAACCAATGAATGGCACTGAAACAAAATTGATACACGAGGTAAACCAAAAAAGCAATCCGCCACTATTTTTTCACAGGATTATCTCGAGGACTGTTTGAAGTCTACCGGACCGGGACCTGCTCTGATCCGCCGAATAGTTTCAACTTGCTTTGTGCATTGAAGGGCAAACAATTTGTTGCGAATCTTTACCGATCAGCCAACATGTCGGCGCACGTAACCAACTTCTGGCTTCGAAACGAACAACATTCAACCGGAGCGGCTTGGCCACCCACACCTTGCCGCGCCTTCTGCACATGCACGCCTTTTTCGTCTGTGCAAGTTTCGGAATGGAACGTGGAACGCTGCACCAGACTACTACCGTTGCACGCAAGTGTCACATCCCCAGTCAGTCGCCTCGCAGAGGAGCTGTATGCCCGGATGGCATGGCTGGGCAGGCGCGTGGGGGTGCTTCAACGAGAGGTCCCTTCGTCCACGCATACCAACATGAAAAACATGAACTCATGGGCTACGGGGATTTCTGCCTACCCCTGTTTGAAAAGGCCGTCTACGCCGGGCCACGCACTGGACTAATGTCCGGATGCTGCGGTGCCACCCAATCCGGTCTCTTGGAAGCCGGCAATCGCAGGTGGAACCTGTGCCCCAAGGGTTCCAAACTCTCAGCTCTTTGCCCTTTTCATTTCTTGGACTTTTGTATGGCAATGCTGGAGTTTGCGAGTCATGGGTGCTCAGGGCCCAAACATGATGGAATTCGCGGGCGTTGAAAAATGTGCATGGCAACTGCGCATGCTTTCGCACTCGCCCCTCGCGTCTTAAGCGGCAGCTGATGACAAAAACGCTAGGCCACATGGCGGCTCTAGATCTTCTGGGCAAGGGCCTCAATCTAGCACCGTCTTGGGCTCTCAGACCTCCAGCCCTTGCCTATATTTCACAAACTGGGGTCAAACAGTGTGGAGGTATGAGACATTTATTGGAGAGCTCGGCAATCGCTACCATCTTCTTCGACAGTGCAACTTCGGGAAAGTCATTCCAGAGCCCGAGCGCGAAGACACCAATGATGAGGCAGGTAGCCTTTTGTCAAACGACAATGGTTTCCTTGACCAACGAGAAAAAGTATTGACTCGCCTTCAAACAAACAAATATGCCTCAAAACATATGCACTGTTGCAGGTAGATTAGACTGATCGGCAGCCTGGCCCTGTTGCCTGACATTCTTTACCGTGCTCTGGCCTTACGTCGCAGTCTTTGCTCTTGAGACTTCAAGCCAAACAGCTGGCATGCAATAGTATGCCCTTTCCAAAATGATGCTGCCACCTACAAGCGAGAAAGATAGTGGAACCCCTCGCCCCTGTTCACAGTAGACCAACGTCCGCCCGAATGACTTGTATAGTTGGTAGGATGAAGAAGCACAAGTAGATGGCATGTGTTAAAACCGTTTTTTTCTTCTTCCTTTTTTACGGAATGGATTTCACGTTGGTTCGCCCTGGTGCCCATTCAACAATGCTCCAAAATGGGTCTTGGTCCGTTTGGAGAATACCTAGGACAATACTGTATCTGGATACCATGCAAACTTACCCTTCACAACGCAATCTTTGTACTGCGTGTGAAACCTCCTTGCTTGCAGAAATAACCCAGAAGCGTGGTTGTTCCTGACGGCAACTGTTTCAGCAATGAACCTCGGGTTGTAGTGCAGGTTTGGCACATTAATGCAAACCAAAAGGACATCGCTTGCCTCCGAATGTAGGAAAACAGGGAACACCATCAGTAGTAAAACCACAACGTGACAATCACCGTGAGACTTGGCAAGGTCGAACTGAAACAAAGACTGGCCAGAAAAAGCTTCTTGGCATAGAACATGTGTGTCTCATTGTTGAGCTTCGATTTTTGGGGTCCCCGAAAGGTCTTCCTCTCCATGACCAACGTGATCCGCAATCTGAAGATGCGCGTTGTGCTTTTACGACCAATGCAAACCCAACGGTTTTCATTAAAAACAACAAAACTAATCAACTCCCACACCGAAAAATCGCACTCACCATGGACCTTGGGGCTCGAGCTGTTAGTCTCGGTGAGTCTGGTTTCTGCTTTGGTGTCCCTCGCGGGCGGGCAATCCGTGCAAGCACTTCCCGGGTGCAGGACCTGTTCGTCCTCGGACCGATTTCGCAGCTCCGGAGCGCATCTAAAGCATCGTGCCACTACCCGCCAGACACCTTCCCAAATCCAAAGACTGGTCCGTTGTTCCTTCTAACTGCTAGTCCAGATCGCACCCACTTCGCGCAGCATCAAATCCATTGGGCCAAATGATCTCCTGCAAAGCTAGACTGGTTCCTTTCAAAGGGCTCGTCGTTCTTTTGCCAAAAGGCAACGGACAGAATGCTAAACCGCCAATTTAGCGATTGCGATCGTGCTTTCATGAGATCGGGGGCGCAGAACACTGCCATGCAGCTACCAATGTGAAACGTTACCTTGTTTCTTGATGCATGTTCAACTGTGTGGGTGGTGCACTGAAGCGGCAAAAAAACACTGTTAAGTTCAAGTGCGATAGTATGAACTGATGTAAACAACTCTTATGATTGCAGTTAGACAATTGTGCAAGCCAAAGTTCAAGGCTTTTACTCGTGTCCCCGCGCCCGTGCATGCGTGCGTGCACACGAGCGCACGTGCGCGCGCCGGGGTGGGTGGGTGGGTGGCTGGCTGGCTGGCTGGGTGGCTGGCTGGCTGGCTGGCTGGCTGGCTGGGTGGGTGGGTGGGCCCCCGTTCGTTGGTGGTGGGTAGGGTGGGTAGGGTGGGTGCATGGGTTGGTGGGTGGGTGCGTGGGTGTGGGGGTGGGTGCGGGGGTGGGTGTCTGTGTCTTTACCTGTGTTTACGTCTGCGTATGTGTCTGTGTGTCTGTCTTTGTGTTTCTTTCTCTCTGTGTGTCTGCGTCTCTGTGTCTCTGTGTCTCCCTGTCTTCTGCGTGCGTCTGTGTCTCTGTGTCGCCGTGTGTGTGGTGCACTTCTCCAGGCTTCCCACAAAGAAGCAGCCATTCGGAGCCGGGCGGGACATGGACTCCACATCTGTAGCCAATCCGGCCTTCCAAATGACCAATCCTTCAGGAATGTTCCCCTCCAGTGGCTGAACCGTGTGGAACCAGCCAGAACTTCCATAGATGGGGGTTCCAATCACCAGAAACAGCAAAGAGTTGAAATCGGAAAACGACACCTGCCTTTGCTTGTCTTTGCCCACTGGTCGTCCTTTCACATTGGAAAGCTCCTGCCAGTTGCTCAGGTTGGACTTTGTGTTGCAGTCTGTTGCAGTGTGCATGTCTTGAACGGAAATGAACTGTGTAGTGAATTACT
Source organism: Effrenium voratum (assembly GCA_963377175.1). NCBI lineage: Eukaryota > Dinophyceae > Suessiales > Symbiodiniaceae > Effrenium > Effrenium voratum. Next base: position 350,917 of record CAUJNA010003330.1, read on the forward strand.
GTGTGGTGTCTGGGGATTGATTGCCGGGTTTGGACAGGGTTTGCGGATTTCTCACGACAGCAGCTTTGCAGATTCTGGTCACATCGCGCACACCCTGCAAAATGTCAAGCCGGCTTTGCCCCAAATGAGGTCTGCAAACTGGCAACGCAATTCGATGTCTTGGCATTGCCAAGAACTTATTCAGTGCAAGGTGACCTGACTCACCAGGTCACCCACCAACAACCTCTCTTTGCCCGGCATCGACCCCAAATGCGCAAGCCATGGTTTCCCACAGTCCTCCTTACCCCGAAAGGAATCGCACGAAAGAAATTGCACCGAAAGGGGATGTTGAAAGCACCCGGCGGAGTGCGGGGAACCCTGCAGCTCAGATTGCAGCGCCTCTTCGCATGGAGACGGAATCCGAGAAGGGTGCGTGCGGGTAACAAAAGATAAAGCAGCCCTCCCGCCTTTCCCTGGCAGAGTCTCCAGGCAGATCTTCGTTCTGGGCTCCTTATGAAAAGGAGTTGAACGGATATGGCCTCCATCTTTTGGAAGGAGCTCGGCTTTGCGCGGGCAAGCCCTAGGTGGACGCTCAGGGTATCCCAGTCATTCGCCGCACCCACCGCACCGTCAATCTAAGCTGCACAGGTGCACGAAACAGGGCGCAAAAGGCCTTGTATTTTGACGCGCCAAACGCCACACAACCAAACGAGCGGAGAGTTTTTTGGGGGGTAAAGCCGCTCCGGAGCCGACTTGAGAACATCATGGAATACAAGTTTGAGCGCTCTGCATCGCACTACGTACACAAACACTGAAATACATTCATACACTGTACATGTGTATATATATATATATGTATATATATATATAGTGTGTGTGTGTGTGCGTGTGTGTATGTGTGTGTGTGCGCGTGTGTGTGTGTGTGTGTCCAAATGCTGAATACATCCAGACTCTTCAACAGGCCACCAGCATGTGAGCGAAGGGTCTCCAGCAAAGAAACGAAAAGGAACCAGTCCGAGAATGGGCCGACCACCTGCTTCCACTAGCAACAAGTCAGTTTATGAGCCGCTCAACAAGTTTTCAGAGTGAGCGGAAACCACCTGAAATTCGCCACGGTCAACGTTGCGGCACTTTGTGCCATAATTAGCCCCACACGACATGAGGATTTGGTGAGTGACTCTAGGGTGATGTTGATACGCTTGTAGGATATTGCTGGTGAATACTTAGTATGAACAAAAGCCGAGACGTTGATTGCCAAACGTTTATCCTTAAGCGGGGAGGGAGGCTTGGAATTTGACCAGCGCCAAAAACACCCTGCCGCAAGGTTGCAAAATAACACATTTTATCGAAGAGCCTGACAAACCGTGAGAGATTGAGCTTGACTGGCCAAAGGGTGGTGTGACATCAGCGCGCAAGGTACGGGTCTTTGGCCTCGAGATTGGACAATTCTCCAAAATGCGGGTTGTGCAGATTGGGCGCCAGAAATACTCGATACAAACTGTGCCAAAAAGGTGAATTGGCGCCTCCAGAAACCATAGCGCTTGAAAGATGCCAAAGTGCATTGGCACATTGGGCTGTCCCAAGGCAGCCGGGCGCAAAACGCGGGGAAACTTTTCCGGTCGCGTTCTGGTCCTGCCGGCCAAAGGGCAGGGAGATGTGAAGCTCCGGTCTGAAACGTGCCCCAAAAATTGGAAATGCCTCCTGCTCACTTCAGAGAGGATCATCAAACCCAATACCTTACTGTTGCAATCACACAAGCAAAGACGGAGGGTCCGTTCAGCCAAATAATGTTTTCTCATATGTTCGCATTTGCAGCTTTGTCCAAAAAAAATAACGAATGCTAGAATTCATCAATTGGGAATGCTTGGGAACCAGGGATCCTTTCAATTGAAACTGAAGCGGGTTCCTGGCTTCGACATGGTTTGACACACACACACACACAAACTACTGGAACAACGGAATCCGATTTAATAAAACGAAACAACAAAAACATAGGCAGGCCCGAGCTGGCTATACCCCTGTTAGCTGAGCTTGACCAGCTATGTTCCCTCTGTGCTTTTTGGGATGGCAGTATCTGGCTAGCAATGGAATCTAGAAGCGCTAGTAAGTGGTGGAAGTGACTACAGAAAGCAGGACTATCACCAACCTCACTGACATCGTCACTTTTTGGTTGGGTGCTTGCAAACGACTGTTCCGAGGGATCACAGTTCGATGAAACTGGGACTCACAGAAAGAGCGCAAAAACGATTCATGCCATGCCAGGGGAGACTGAACATCATGGAGCGTCGATTGGCAGAAAGCCCCAGGATGCTTCGAATGGCACAAATAACACACCAGCCTTTGGCGAGTCAAGGCTTGAGAACAATTTTTCCAGGCCGATCGAGCGCAACATGACATGTGCAGCTTGAGACAGTGTGCACAGCCCATGAGCCTATTTTGCCCTTCGCAAAAATCAATCTCCAAGATGGAGGTCCACAAGGAAACAATCCAGTTTTACTTTGTAAACACAAATTTCAACTTGGGCCCAGCTTCGGGCCAAGCGTCCCTTGATCTTGTAACTTTTGACGCAGGACCATGGTGCCAAGGACGATTTCTATGTTGGATCAAACTGGATCGTTGAACACCCGGATCAAAGTTTGAATCCTGCGTCGCTGACAAAGAAGGAATCGCTATACAGTAGGAGGGGCTTCTCCTTTACCCACAAGGAACACACGTACGAAATAAACAGTGTACTTGCTGGGTCTTGTGTGCAAATTGACAGATTAAAACAAAAGCATCGGTCAAACCAAAGAGGGCCAAAGCAATAATTGGTTTGAACATTCCTGATTGGTTCATAGAGAGTGTCCTCTTTCAGCCACCCCCATGGAGCGCCGACTGCTGGCCTCATAACCAAAACCTGACCTGCCCATCCTGAGGCAGACCAGTCCGTGCAGCCCGTGCTGCGAGTCGGCAAGTGTCAAACAAGCTTGGTGGAACCGTTCAGATTCTGAGGTTGGCCTTTAAGGTTCGCATATGGTTACCCTGACCGTTTTCGCAACGGTAAGGGACAATGAATTGGCCAAGATAGTCGCATTGGTTATCAATAAAGAGAATGCATTTTACAAGATCAGCAATCTTCAGGAAGTGCTGCTGGTACGGCCACACGAATGGAGTGGGACGTTTACTTGGTTTCTAGTACTCATTTCATTGGCCTTTGTGGCGTCAGTACAAACTTCACAGCAACGTGTGTTGGTGAGCAGGTAGTGCAATCATTTACTGGGCGCAACCTTGTGTACTCCCCACCGTGCTCTTGCTAGCAACTGTTCCCAATTCCAGATCTCATGTGACCTGCACACACACACACACACATGGCGCAGGGGGCAACCGGGCGCCTACATAAACCAGTTTGGGTTATGGGCTGAAGTCCTTTTAGCCTGACCGGGTAACTCAGAAAACTGTTTCTTTTTGTCCGTAGTCAAGTGTTGAACATGCTGGCATCCCTGCAACCAGCAGAGAAGGCAACAAAAGGCTAAGCTAAGCCGGGGAGCGCTATGGGCGAACAAAGCACATGGAAACCGTTTCAGGCCAAAAAGGGCGTGCGGTTTTCGACAAAAATCCGGCGAGCCTTCTGCAGGGACGTTGAGGGAGGTCCGTTTCTGGATGATGTTTCAAGGGATGCTAGGAAGCCAACCATTGGTGTCCCCTATTTGACGGATATACCAATGGCTACGACAGCGCGCACCTTGCATGGAATGAAGCAGCGACAAACGATCCAGTTCAACTAAGCCTGCGGACATGAAACTGTTTCTTATACAAACATTCTGGGGTGAAAGATCCAACACCATGGTGCATCTTTAAGCAGGGTCGTTTCAACAATGTGATGACCGAGCACCGTATCGAACCGTTACCGTATCGCATCGAACCGATAGCGCCGGAATCGTATCGCACCGACTCCGAGGCACTTCTTTCTTGCTCCTTTGCTCCTTCTTTCTGGCTCCACGCCATTTCAGTCTTTACCGACCCGCACCGGTTGCTCTGCGCAAGTTGCCCTGCTGTTCTGTGCAAGTTGCCTTGCGCAAGTTGCTGTGTGCCCCCTTGTCATATGTCGAACTGAGTTTGCTAGGGCCAGCTCCCGAGGAAATCCAATAACAGGCGGGAACGGTGGCATGGTGTTGCTGTCATGTCTTCAGCCCAGTGCGTTTCGGGCAGTCTTTGCCGATGCAGGGGGCGGCAAAGAATGCCCGTACCGCTCAGGAATTTCCCCCCAACACGTTTCGGGCAGTCTGCCGGCCGTGAGTTCACAGTTCTTGTCCCAAATAGAGGGCTCACCATCAGAACATGACCATGCAATAAAACAAGCAACAGATTGCAAACACTGCGAGAATTGAACCAGAGCGGGTGTGATACCACTACAGCAGCTCTTGCTGACATCTGTGGTTGAAATAAGAATATAATATCAAAACAGAGATAAAATGGACAAGAATGGCACAGCTGGGAGGCGGCAAAGAAGGCCCGTAACACTCCGGAATTTCATCCCGGCACGTTTCGGGCGGCCGCGCGTTTACTTTCATCATCAGGACAGTTTCCGGGCCCAAACAGAGCTGGTTCACCATCAGAACACGACCGTGAGTTGGCTGGCCAGAGTCATCACAGCAAAAGCAAGCAGCTAAAAAACAAGGAACAAACGCAAAAAAAAACGTGGACACGGCAAGAATTGATCCTGGGACGTGAGGGGCTGTGACGCCACTACACCAGCTCTCCCTGACATCCATGTTTGGAGTAAGATTATAAGATTCAAAAAAGGATAAACTTGCAGGGGGGCGGCAAAGAATGCCCGTAAACGCTCCGCAGCCTTTGCCGCTGCAGGCAGTCTTTGCCAAGCTTTGCATTTCCTCCTGGCTTTGCGCCTTTTAATGTTTTGTCTTACAATGGGGACCTGGTGTGAAGTGGCATCACTCTTGACTTTTGCTCAGAATGCCGAAATATTCTGGATTTTGATCCCGGCGCATTTCGGGCAGTCTTTGTCTGCCCACAAGAGGCAAGGCCGGAAAGAAAGAAGCAAGCGAAACATCTTTGGCAGCGTTGGGAAAACTACTCGCGCATTTTGCTTGCTTTTTGTGGCTGTGGGAGTGCTGCTGTTGCTGCTGATTACGTGCGCTTGACAGATTGGACCACAAAAACAATTTGTGAGACCCCAACAAGTTGATTTCGTCAAGAACATCAACAAGTTGATTTTGTGAGGTTTTGCTCAGGAACGAGCGAGAAAAACTCAACCCCATCGCAAAGAGAAGCAATACCGACAATGAATCGCACCGTTTCGCACCGAAACTGTTTCAATTCCAAGCAATATGAGTCGATTTGAACCGAGTGCGTTACAACCATGTTAACTCACGTGGGTAAAAGAGGGGTGTCGCACCTCGGAAAGTCTGACTCCCCCGCAGAAACAATCCATATCCTGTCATTTTTCCATGAGGTCCATGGACCGGGCCCACACTTGGCGATGCTTTTTTGCTTTGCATTGATGAGAGCATATATATATAGTATACATATCGAACATGCCAGCCGCGCAAGCGCTCCTCCAGGCCAACTTTGTTGTCGTGTCTTGTCTTGCCATGATTGAGATTTGGCAAGCCCTTCCAATGTGAGAGAATGACTACTCAGCATGTCATGAGTGGGCTCCGGCCCTGCCCAATGTGGTGAAGTTTAGAAAATAGAGGATGAGCAAACATCTGCAAACCTTTGCAGTCTCTGCGTTCCGCGTCTCTGATACTCTGCATTCCGTGTTGTTGGCTGCTGCGTCTCCGCGTTGTACACACTTCTTTTTCGTGGCTTGTTTGAACAGTTGTTCAACACCTGGGGGTCGGGAAGCAGTCAGACCCCTTCAGAACCTCTTCGGGACCTTCTAAGCCCCATCCCCAAACCCTTCCCACTCCAAAACCTTCAGAAACCAATCAAATCCCCCGAAACTCCTAGAAGCCTGTCAATCCCCTCTAAAAACAGGTCCAATTCCTGCCCTAGCCGGCAAAACCCCGCCCCAAAAAACTGTCAACATCTCTGGAAATTTGCACCTTCGCTTGGCCCACCATTTTGTAGCTCTATGCGGCTCTCGTTCTGGCCCTTGAAGCCAGGTGAAATCGCGCGGACATGCGCCCGCCCTCTACCTTGGAAACCAGCTCACGCATTTCGGCGCTGACTCACTCTAATTAACACAACACTTCAAGGCAAACTACAGCACAGTATATACCTCAAAGCCAGACAACAGCGGACTGGCCGAGGCGGGCAACGCGAAGCGTTTAAATTTATAGACGAAACATGTTGCGCGGCATGTTGGCCAACATTTTGCAAAGAATCGGGTGGTGTTGTTCGATTGGTTGTCTCTGGTTGGTCAGAGGGGGTGGTGCTCCGAAGAGTCCCCCGGAAAAAAAGGAAGACGATTTCACAGGCCCACCTTCGGGATTTTAGTTGCACGCACTACTCTCTTGCAACTTACCTGACTTTCCGACTGGATTGGAAGAAACAAAAGTCCACGACAGTGTCCAATACCAAATTTGCGAAGCCTGGTAAAATGTTGGCCAACATGCGCGACATTACTTGGGCTACTACGGTGATTGCGCTGATTAACTGTATGGCTGGCGTAAAGTTTTCTCGGAGCAACATGGAGCTCTCGGGAATTAATTTCTCATCAGCTGGCTTCTGTGAATTGTAAGCTTCTCAACAGGTTGTGGACCTCACCACATCTACAAGCGCATCAACAACTCAGCTAAGGTCATCCGTATACTCGCTATGCTTAATCAGCTGACTATGCCACCAGTGTGCTTACGAAAGAACTGCTGAGCTGCAGCGGGTGCAAAAATGTCATTGCTTGCACGTAACAGATTGCATTTACTAGCGTATCATGGATACAATCGTGGTATTCGCTGGCTATAATCAAAAAACTGTTTGGCATGCTTAGCAGGTGAAACCCTTAACATTAGCCTACGCTTCTTACACTACTATGTGTGTGTGTATTGTATGTCTGTTCTGAGCTTTAATTATCCAATCCGTGATTGTGAAGGGTTGTTTGAAAAATATGGTACCGATGGCACGAGTCAAGTTGCACTAGCAAATTACATGAGAGATTGCTTGAGCAAGTTGCACAAGCAAGTTTCATCAAGGTTGCTAGATCGAGTTACACGAGGGAGGTACGTGCGAGCTTTGCAAAGCAAACATGTTGAACAAGTTACATAAGAAATTGCTTGAGCAAGGCTTGCTGCGGTGCTTGGCTGGAGAAGTAGTCTAGTGAATTCGCGCGTGGCAAAGGAAAAGTAAAGCTCGACAAGTATAATTTACTGTTTGAATACGGCGGGCCTGCATCAACTGGTCGATCGGGAAGTCGACGACCCTTTGTGGGGTTTTTGGCTTGGTTGATGTGCCACTGAGGACTTGCTTGACTTTTTAACATCGCCGCGAACCCTCTGCGGGGATTGGCCTGGTCGACGTGCCGCGACTGAGGACTTTGGTTACTTTTTGCGGCGCATGCGACCCTCTGCGTGGATCGGCGTGGTCAATGCTAAATTCCTAAAGCTTCCATTGTTACATAAATATGTCTCAAAAACTGCTCGGGCCAACTGTGCTCGTTCCCCAAAAACGCTCGTTTCATGAACACGGGCTTCTTGCAAAATACCAATTGTTACATGAATTGGATTCGTTTTTGCGGGTATGTGCGCCCACTTTGCGGGTATGTTTCCACATGTTTCCACGCAACAACCTATATGAGAAGAGAGAAGCCGCCGCAGTAGCCAAAAATGCTCGAATCCAAATTTGCGCCCGTTCCCCGGAAAACGCCCGATTAGCAAATTTATTGTACGAAACATTCAAGGGACACACATTTATGTAACGAATGAAGGCAGGATCATGGAGAAAATGCTACTTTTCGTGTCGGAAAGTGGTTTTGAATAGCAGGATTTCCGTGCAAGAGTAGCACGCAAAGCGGCTTGACAATCGCACATTTTATGGAAAGTAATATGCGATGTGCTAGCGCAGCTCCGACTCGAAATTTCAAGCACGAATGCGATACGCTACTTGAACCATATGCCCGCATCTCGTGCTGGCTGGCACAAAAATAAGCAAAAAGGGAAGCAGGCAATATCATACAGGTCTACAAGAGCAAACTTGCAGAGGCATGTAACCTTGCAAGAAGCAAGGCTCCTGGCAAATGGGCTTGCAGCTATGGCTGCCTATTGTATTGTGTTGTCAAAACTGATCGGGCTGCTTTGTCACGGACAAAGAACAAAGTCCCCTGAAGTGGGACATCTGGGGTATAAAGGTATGTCACGTGCGGTCCTCATAACCTGATATGTTCATCTCACCGCGCAGGAACTTTCAAACGGGCCTTACTTGCCCGGTCTCATTTCTAGTCCAGGATATCCAGCGTTTCCTTTGTGACAATCGATGTAGATAGCAAAGGAGGAAGCAGCCATGCAAAACCTAGGGGAACAAATACGCAGGGTAATGAAGAGGAACAACTTGGAGCAACGCAGGTGATACTATGTCTTCCTCGCCAAGCTGCATTTGAATCTGGTGCAGGCGACCTGAGCCATGGGTCAAGTCACAGCTGAGCAAACTCTGAATCATGTACTGCGCCAGAGCCATCCAGCCCGACTTTACATCACCCCGGAAAACTGAACCTTCGCCTTTTACCTGCTTTGGAGAAGGGTTGAAGCAATCCGTCCCGTAAACAGGGATACTCCCAACTATACATCTCAAGGTGTTTGGATGTCTGCCCCCTACCAAACTGTAAAAGGATCTGCTCCAAGTAGCTTCTCAGCGAGGATACTAACCACTTGGCTGATACTGATTGGGAGCGCGCTTCTGGGAACTTGTTTGGAAACCTCCGGAATGAATGAATTAGCTTCTTGAAGCCCGGCCTGCAACGCAGAGGGTCTCCCGCCGGAACGGTCTTCCCAAGAGACGAGCCTAGTGCGAGGATCTTTTTTGGGGAATCAAACTCGCTTCCATGATGGCAAACAATAATCATTCATGGAGGGCCATGCGACGAATCACGCTAGATGATTTCCCCAAAGTCCAAAGGAGAACCCCCCCCCTCCCCCTCAGTCGAAGCGCCTCGCGCAGAAGGAATCCTGCAGAATGGGCAAGCGCTGCCCAAGCCATGCTGCGTATGAATTCTTTAGCCACTGCGAAACAACCAACAAACTATGCTTTCTGGAAACAGAAACTAGATAATCCCTGGCATGCTTCAGATGTTTGGGCACGAGTTTTCTGGAACCCAGCATTACAGTGGGGTAGGAAAGCGCAAGGCCATCCCGGATGGACAGTCAGCGGACTGTGTGGCAAGATTTGCGTGGCCGTGCCTTCAATCGAATCTTAGCACCCTTCAACTAAACCCAAGGCATCGTCATGGCTTTTGAAGCCCTACTGGCAACACCAACAAGACCCTGTCATTAGCCATCGTACAAGGTTCAGGCACTTCACTTGAGGCATGATGCACACTTGCAAACCAGCAAAACAACAGAAATTCAACAGATATGTAGAGGATTCTATTGAGACTGCCAAGTTTGCTCCGGCGTAGTGGTTCTCGCAGAAAAGAAACCGAAAGGGTCTATGACCTGTGACTTCGCATCACTCGGAAAACGCGGGCGTGCCAGGATGTCAGCTACCCTAACGTGCCTAGTCCAAACTTTCAGCAATTGCCGCGGAAATGGTTTGGTTCTTTTGATGCAGCACATGTTCTGGCCACGCCTTTCCGAGACCCCAAAATCAGCTGCTTGCACATATTGGGTTTGGACAAGCTAGAGATTCTGTTAAACAAAACAAGCGTAAGATCAAGCTGAGGTTGCACCACGATCAATTGCTTAGCTCTACCCCATGCTCCGGTCCTTGTGGGCTTCCTGTGGTTGGCCCTCCGGCCAAGACAACCTGCCGAAAGATCAAAGGTGCGGGACCTAACCCTGAGCTTGAATGAGAGAGTTCGTGGCGAGGCACCTCGTGCTATCTGGTCTCCTCAAAAGGGACATGCGGAAGCGGGCTGGAAGGTTTGTGATCGCCTGTCTTGACAGCCAGAGACAGTTCATTGGAATACTTAGCAAGTGGAGAAACACCCAACATGCACTAGCACAAAAAACAGGATCACCCATACAATCGACATCTCAGAAAGGGGGTTTCTCTCAGACAGAAGATTGACTGCAACATGCCATGGCAAACAACATAGGAAGGCCGGCAAATGTATTTTGTGGTTCTTCCAACAAATGGGAACAGTGTGCTGACGTAGTTGTACACCTCCGTCTCATGCACACAGGCACCAACTAATATCCTGTCAGCCGCTTGCTTTCTTGGCTGGTTTGGACCCTCATTTTTTGGTACAGGACCCGTCGGGCCACACGTGGACATGTAATGAGTTGTGGCATCTTTTTCCAGTACCCCCCCCCCCCCCCCGACCTCGCAGGCCAAAAGATTTGAGCCTTTCCAGGGGAACCAATTCGGGGAGGAGCTACCAGGCCATTTCCTGAAACATCTCCTAGAATTTAAGGGGGGTTGAACGAAATGCCACAACTCATTCTTCAGCGGAACGCTCCCAGGTAATCACAGAAGCCGCATAGAGGGTACCAACGTGTTTCTCCCGGGCGAGGCACTTTTCCTGTCACCCGGATTTCGCGGTCTCCATTCGCAGACTCCGAGTGCCGGGCTCTCGGCCGTCGCCAATGCTACTGGCCTTTCATCATAGCGAGTCTCACACCGGTCCCCTTTTCCAGACGGACCCCTACATTCGACGCATCCACTTTATTCGGGTCAACTGCGCACCCTTGGTTACCAATTACACAGGCACCTATCATTGTACGCGGGCCCTACATTCACATGGACACCAACAAAAGGCCGGTACATACCGCGAGGATGGTCTGTGTGTGTGGTTTGTGTGTGTGTGTTTTGGTTTGTGTGTGTGTGTGCGTGGTGTTGTGCTGGTGCGTGTGCGCGTGTGTGCGCGTGTGCGCGCGTGTGTGTGTGGGTGGGTGGGTGCGTGCGTGCGTGTGTGCGTGCGTGCGTGGGTGGGTGTGTGTGTGTGTGTGTGTGTGTGCGTGGGTGTGTGTGTGTGTGTGTGTGTGTGTGTGTGCGTGTGTGTGCGTGTGTATGCGTGTGTGCGTGTGTGCGTGTGTGCGTGTGTGCGTGTGTGCGTGTGTGTGTGTGTGTGTGTGTGTGTGTGTGTGTGTGTGTGTGTGTGTGTGTGTGTGTGTGTGTGTGTGTGTGTGTGTGTGTGTGTGTGTGTGTGTGCGCGTCAAAAGCAGGAGGCAGCGGATCATGGAAGCGGGTTAGAAGTGGGCTCTTCATGCCTTTTAGTCGGTTCTTTAAGTCCGGGGCACGATGAAAAAGGTACCCAGCAAAAGTGTTTTCTCAGCAAGCCTCAGCAAGGCAAGCGAACAAGGGATGAGGTTTGAAGGTGTGACCCTGCAACTGTCCCTGCGGCAGTTGGAATATTGGACACCCAAACAAAGCCGTGAAGTGCAGTTGGCTGGCTACGGCCAGCAAATATGCTGTAGCTCAACTGCGCCCAACGGTTCGGCAAGTACTCACTCAGATTGCTGAGTGCTCGTCCATTCCTCCACTAAGAAATAAATGTCAGCTGCCCCCCTCACACCATTCTACCTTCCCCTCTTCCCACTTCACCAGAAAGACCCACTGCTCCCCACCCCGGTCGGGCCAAGTCGCATCTGCATGCGCAGTCATGCCAAAAAGCGACCTCGGAATGCATCATTCCAGTTCAAAGTTGGCTCAAGGGAGAAAAGGGCAACCTCTTTTGACTGGGACAACTGGTTCCACACCGTTCCACAACTGAGTCTCATTGAGCATCATTCACAGTGTTCCAAACCCCTTCGAACATTACCCTCCAAGAGGAACTCACTCGAAAGTGACAACCAACAAGTCAGAGAAGTGAAACAGATTTGTTTCAGGAGAAAATCTGGCCCTGTACCAAAACTAAGGACCTCAACAAGCTGATGCTGACAAATATTGTTGTTTCTGGGTTTAAGCCTCGCTGCATCTGCGCGTCCTTGCGCGCGCACAGCAGTGCAGAAACGAGTTTTCGGGCAGCCTCTTGATGCCACGTGTTCGTTTGTTTTTTGTAAGCCATTCAAAAAGCAGTGGCAAGCTTTTGCTTTTGCAAAGAGTACCACAGCCTCCAAGGATGGACGTATGTGATTGATTGAGTTGTCTCATCTGCCGGCCGGTCCGCTCATCGATCTGCTTATTTTCATCCGCTGATATGCCAATCTGCCTGTGGGCGGGTCCACTGGCCCGCTCAAGGAAGCAAGGCCTCACAAGCTCCAAAAGTCGCCAAAAACCACTGCTATTGCTAAGGCCAATGAGTGTCCGGGAGCCAAAACGCTTGCCAGGCAATCTCCAGCGCAGCCTTTACGCAGATCCTAAACGAATGCGGGTGAGCGATCGATACAAAGCAAGATGCAACAGCCGAAACATGACCTTGGCCGTTGGCGCGCCGCACTTGCACGCTTCTTGCAGTCTCAAGCCTGTTTCACCTTTGTCGGTGGTGGTGTTAACCGGAAACAGGGGTTTGCAGGTTCCTTAGTTCCGACAACGCAGGATCCCTAAAGCAACCTTAAACACTGCCCATGTATGTATATATATATATATGTACATATATCCACATATATATATAAGTAGATCCTAAGGACCTTTTCGCAGGTGTTGAATCAATGCGGTCTACAAATTTCGGATTGATGATACGCCTGCGACTGTTCCCAGTGCCTCTGTGCAGGCATGGGGCACCCTGCGTGTGTCATCCCGGAGGATTCGGGGGCGAGGGGCCTAGAAGCAACCTGCAATGAAAGACTCCACACGATTTACCCACTACCTCCTCCCTGTCCCCATGTTGTGGCTCTCTCTTTGGAATGGATGACAGATTTTAGGTATTTTGTGGCTCTGAGTTTGCCGATTGAAGAGAGGTTACTGGGAGTACTGGGGCCAGGGTAACTGCGGGGGGGCCCTCGGCAACACCGGGGGAAGACAAGACCCTTGTCCTGCCATCTGAGGAGCCAGCGGAAGACTGTTGGCGGAAGGTGCTGACAGGGACAGCAAAGTGTAGTCCGGGTCGTCCGTTTCCTACAACGCAATGGCAAGAAAACATTTCCGAAATTGGCAAGGGCGACGGTCAACCTCCTGGCCTTGTTTAAATCATTTCCCTTCAGATCTCACAGCCAAATCAGGCTATCCCCATGTGCAGTTGTTGCGACACAATGTTGGGATCCCACGGCTTTGGCGAACAGTGCTCTTGTAGTTTCAGTCTGTGGCTCTATGTAGTTTTGTTCAGTCACAGCAAGACTCAGACTCTGACTTGGTTCTCCGTGTTCATGCCCCATCTGAACGGGTTTTCGCAATGCTCTTGCCCTGGTGCAGTCTTCGGTCCTCTATGTCTTAGCTCAGATCTGTAGAACATTCTCGGAAAGATGATGCTTCTGAACCTGTTGAACATTCAGGGGGGGTTTCTCCTTCAAGACTTTCTCTACCATATAACACACAGAAACCCTACTGCCCTGGACGGGATGTAAGATTGGCAACCAAAACATGCCTGTTGAAATGACAAACAACAAAGAGAAGACGTGCAATCAATGTGCTTAAATATGTTCTGAAGCATGTTAATTTTCCAACCTCTGATGCTTTGCGAGGACGAACCGTCTGGCCGATTTGTCCAGGCCTTGCAGGGTTTGTGCTAAGTTTGTATTAGCAGAACATGTTCAGGGCATCAACTGTTGACAAACCAGATAGCTGACGTCCTATACAACCTGCAATCGAGCGCCAAGCTACAAGAAGAGGCACACAAAGTACGAATGCGAGAGAGCAGAATAGGATGAGAATACGAGGAGAGTCTTCAATAGGTGATTACTTCAGGCAACACATACTTCACGCATCATGTGGCAGCCGGTACAGCGGGCTAGTGAAACATCGCAGGAAATCTACTCACATCCATGTTCCCCGCCCAAGATTGCGAAATGCCACTGGTTTGCAATTTTGGGCAGAAGTTACTATGTGACAAGCATACACACTCTGATATCAACGAATGTGGCCCTCTGGAAGGGTTGACGTTGCCAAAACAGGTCTCAAAGTGGTGATTTTGATCTTGGAACAAACTAATGCTCTTGGGGGAAACAACCAAACGTTGATCTCCCACACATTAGGGCATACGCGGGCTTTTTAGGTACGTCTTGATGCCGGGAAACAAAAACGCTCGACCGCGTAGTGTCCTCCTCGCCAACGTATCCGCCAGCCTGGCCGCTGACGCTTGGGCTGCATGAGGCATTTGGCACAAATCGAAGATCATACACACCTTGGGTAGCGATTTCCAGTATTCCCCTTTCGTTCATAGAATTGGATATGGCGGAGACCCCTGTCAGCTGATCTTAGGCCCTGATCCCAGTACTCTGGAATCCGCCAAGGTCGATGAATTTGGCAACACCTCTTCACTTGTACGGCGGGCCGTGAGAGCTTGGTGTTGAATAACCCGTTGGACCAGAAACGAAGCTGAATCAGCGCACGCAGGAGGGAAAGCCGCAGAGAAATTCGGTGAGCATCCTCATGCCCCCGTAGAAACTTGGACGATGCCTATGGGCCACTAGCTGTGAGAGTCAGCCCTACCTCTTTCAACACGTGTATCATGAAGGAAAGTGTTGGGGGATTCAATGCCCATGGCAAGGGCGAATTTGATATGTCCGAGGCAAAGTTTGTTTTTGGACTTACTTGATGGCTGGGCAATTCAGGGCCCTTCAGAAGTATCGGAACCCGCTTCAAGGCGGCTCCTGTGTTTCCCATTCGGCCCCCTCACCACCGGGCCTCTTTTTGCTCTGGTCTCGCCTCGCCTGATGAGAAACACGCACAGGAGAAATGCGCGCTCGTGGCCGGGAATGGAAATGTCCAAGTGCAGCCCTCTGTGGTTTTTCGTTCCTTTGGATGTTGTGTATCACGGGGCTGCAAGAAGTAAATGAGTTGCGATCGCTTCCCCCAAATTGACATGGGAATCCCGCGTACTTGCAGAGTACTTGTGAATCCAAGTCTGCACGCCCACGCCCTCCCTGCCCCTCCAGCCCCTCCCTCTCCCTCTCCCCTGTGGCCAGTCATGCTTGTCTTGCAGAAACCGATGGATGGATGGATGGATGGATGGATGGATGGATGGATGGATGGATGGATGGATGGATGGATGGATGGATGGATGGATGAATGGATGGATGGATGGACGGATGGATGGATGGATGGATTTATGGATGCATGGATGCATGGATGCATGGATGGATGCATGGATGGATGGATGGATGCATGGATGCATGGATGCATGGATGCATGGATGCATGGATTCATGGATTCATGGATGCATGGATGCATGGATGCATGGATGCATGCATGCATTACAACCGGAGCGACCAAGGGAAGCCAAAAGCAAACCGTTGCTTGCCATTTTAGGATTTGACAACCTCCCCAAATGATGCTTAGGTTTAACCGTTTAGGAAACCACTCTTTAGCACCGTCCTTTGACCAATGGAACCAAGGGCACCATCGCAGGGTTGTCTCCGGATCCACTGTGTTTGTTCATACCCTCTCAGAGGGCCACGTACAATGGCCGGTTGACCATATTTGACGAAAAAACGCAAGCCCACCTTCCCCTAACCCCCCCCCCCCCCAATTATTCCCGCTAAATCCCCTGCAGTGTCTCTCCCTCACGCCACTCACGCCATCGCAGTCCCTCCACTTGCATCAGGTGCAATGCGCTGCCCCCTATTCCTGGTCAAGTGCGGACACTAGAGCCATGAAACTGCCTAGTCAGATCGCGGCAGTTGCGTTGCCCGGCAGGAGCTTCGGTCCCCAGAGCGGTACTAAGCCACACGGCCGTTCTGCTCGAAACAGTTGCAAGCAACCTGTTGCAAACAGCTTCTTATTCAGTCTCTATGCTTTGACACGATGCATTGTACAGTATCAGGGGAACAACCCAAGTGTTCATCATTTTGGGCTTGCGTAGCATACCGGAGCTCCAATCTGAAGCCCATAATTTGTATATGTATATATGCATACATATATGCTGATCAACAGCTCTTGAAACACATACTGTGTCCTTGAGGAAACTCAATGCAAGCATGGCCGATCCACGACCGGTTCGCAACTGTCCCGCCTGCTCCATTTGCGCCACTTGCGCCTGCGCCACTCTCCTCTGTTGCGTCACTTGCGCCTGGCAGGAAGCGAGGCATAGTTACCTCTCTTGATGAGCCCCAGAAGCCGCAGGTCTCAAGGATGGGACGCTTGACCCAGTTCCTAGTCGAAATAAAGCCGGGGCTTCCAACCCAATGTTTCTCTACTTTTTGGGGGGTCAACTAATCTTCCTGACAGCCACTTCTGACTGGCGCAGCCGCGTGCCGCGTGCCTCTCGGACCAGACTTGGCCTCTGCCGACTTCCGAAGCTTTCTCCTGGAGATGCTTCCGGAGCTTCTCTGGGCCCCAAGTGCATGTTGCGTCTCATGACACGCTTGATGAACAGACCTTGGTCCTCACTGGTGTGGTCGTTCAGGTCATACTGTGTATTGAAGCTGCTGACTTGTCTAGACGTGATATCATATCTGTAAATGATTTATCTGTGCACAATGCGGTACTTCAGCAAGCTGAAATAAGAGTCATTTTCGAAAGTCGGGGATCCCTCTTCTGGCACCGACTCATGCGCTATTTGCAAATAGTGTATAATTCTTACACCCATGAAGCGCTCCTTCGTCATAGGCAGGTGATCAAAGCTCAAACAGGTAAATCAGTGCAGGCACGGGCTGCCTGAACTGATACGGACAATCCCGAGTCAGGCGCATGGTCTGGACCCCATACCGCCCCCTCCCATCTCCTCACAAGTATGTGTCAAATGATCAAACACAGGTTTTCAGGTTTGCAGTGTCTTCGCAAAGCTCTTCGTCGAAAATCAGATTGGCCAACCTTCGGACAGCTCGGGGCTGCAATCGCTTCACTGAAAATTGTGAAGCCAACAGTCAAACAGTAGGGCCTGGCTCAAGGCACTTTCCATGACTTCAGAAAAGCAGAGTCCTGTACGCCTGGCTTTCTGCACATTGCCTCCATTGGCGAACAATGTGTGACAGCCTCCAAGGAATGCCACCGGGCGGAAACTACTTCAAACCCTGAGCAGGCCAAGAACCAACGGAAAGCCCAGAGCAATATCTAGAGAAATAAGCAGGTGCCTCCTGGCTGAAGCTGATGTTTCTTCTTGGCCGTACTTTGTAATTCCGGGCCAGACTGAACCCATTGAAGCTGACCTTGACCACCGCGCCCGAATCTGGCCAAAGTTCAGCGACCAACCAGGGCATCTATGCGGATGCTCATCCCTCTCCACCATTGAGGCAACTTTAAAGGGGAGGAGGCGATGGACTCACGTCCTCCTGAGTTTCCTGAAGAAACATGCAGACCGGCTCCTTTCAGTAGCAACCCGCTTCATCTCCTCACCTCAACGAAAGACGCGAGTGCGGACACAGGGAGACACAAATCACCCCTTGGGATGCTTTTGCCATGAGACTTACGGATAGGATGAGCTGGCTCCAATAAGGTGAGTAACAACCGGCAGCTATCAAAGGAGCCCCAAGCAGGCGACCTTATTGCTTCGATTTCACGCTCAAGGCAGGCCATGGACCCGCGTGCCTGGACACGAAACGAGTAGAGAAAGGCAGATGTGACACGACGTCACTTGCAAGAGAAACATCATGCACAAGGAGACAATATCAATCGATACTCATCAATCTGCAGAACCAAGGCCCCTGAGCCCATACCCAGGCGGTATTATCGCAGCTCATTTCATGTTCCTGCTGAGATGTGCAAGCTATCAAGTGTTCAAGTGTTCATGTCTTGATGTCAGCCAGAACACCTGTGATTGCATGAACATCACGGGCACGCCGCTGATTGGCAACCAACTATCCTGCAACACCCACACACACACACACCTACCCAAGAAACACACATCTGGCAGCCACTGGGTGACGTGGGATGCGTAAAGGTCCCAAATTTCTGAGCTCAACCAGTGGCAGTTGCGCCTTGCTGGTGCGAATGACACGAATTCAAATTCAATGGGTGTGCATCGTGCTAGAGTACATTGGCTAAAATCCAAGAATCTGCTGTCACACTGTCAGCCGGTCAATTAATTAAATTAGCCTGTCAGCTTCGACTGCCCCCGCCCCGGCCAAGCGACTGCCGTGAGCGTATTGACATTCGGGTCCTTGAGCGGGGGACACATGGAGTCAGATAAAGCCCCATCTGTTTGCCCAGAGCAAAGAATGACACCCTGGCTTGGTCTGATTCTGAAGGGAAACTCTGAAAGAGGATCAAGACAGGAAAAGGTGGCACTTGTCCATCAAGGAACCTCCCAAGTACAATGCAAGTCGGCAGCAAACAAACCAGGCCAACTCGCAGCGTGCGTAAATCAACGTTTGGGCGTGTTCGACCGCCTCACAAACAAAGGACCTGCCTAGAACACACACGATCGTAAGTTGCTGGAAAAGAAAGCTACAAACACACAGCAAACGGAGATTCTACCTGATTTCTGATTAGGGGATTTTCAGGCAATTCTTGGGCAGCTCGAACTCATTGCTTGATTTTGTGCAAATTGAGGCTCGACTGATGCCACCTGGCTGATATTGATGGATGATGGGGTCTGCTTCTGGTGGGCACCCCGGCCCATCCCAGAAGGATGGGATTCTACCGGAGTTCCCCTGATCAAAATCCGCTTGGCACTTTGTAAGCACCCAGCGCCCCATGGCCAAGGTCTCCCAGAAGGGTAGCATGGGTGTGCATGCATCAATGTGTATGTGTGTGTCTATATATATAGACGCGAGCGGACAAAATCCTTTATTAGACTCGAAGCCATGAGGAAGTTCCGATCGTTTTTCAGTACGTTGAGGCTAAACATGGGGTATCGGTTGTGGGTGGCCCCCTATCAGTTTCTCAAGGCAAAACCCAGCGCGAGGGTTTTGTTGGATATCTAAATTTGGTTTGGTTCAACTGCTAACCTCTGCTTTGGCTTCAAACAGAAGATGCAGCGTGGCCAAAACGCGCGAGTTCACGGGATCCCCGTTGGCCGCTAAAGACCCCGATGGAAGCAGCAAAGTTTTCTTAAGCCTCAGTTTTGTGAGAATTCCAGCAAAATTGGCTACTTGCCAGGGATTTGGTTTGCCTTGTCTTGATGTTGCTTTGATTCATTGTAAAGATGCCAATTCGCATTGACTCAAGTTGAGCTATGAGTCATTGACCAGGATGAGCAGAGTCATCCAAAAGCATGCTCTACGTCAAAACAAATGCTCAAGCCCGATGTTCATGGCCCGAGCACACAAATCATTCGGAATCTGGACGAGGCTGGACGGCCAAGCAAAAATCCCACAAGCGACGGGTCCCGGCCGAACAAAAACCTCAGGCAAGGAGCCATTGAAGCAATGCCCACGCCTGACATGCGACTCTCGACTAGAGGCTCAAGCGGCAGCGCTCACGAAAGCGGCATGTGGCTCACGCACCATGAACGCTTGGGAATGCAACGAGGCAGGCACCTCTTATTGAATTTGGATATATCCTGAAATGGCCTGCTATTGGATGATATATGACCATGAACATGTCTGTCAACTCCAATTTCTGGCAACATGGTTCCACCGTTGCCAAAGTCTCCCGCAAAGGGTCAAAATCACTGGCTTTGAAATAGAAACCGTCAAAATAGAAAGTCACGGCAGACGCCACGTCTTTGGGGTATGGCACACTTGACCAAAGAGATTCCCCGTGACCCCAGCCCAGATCTCATTCACTGGTTTATGGCATATGGGCATTGACACACACTGACATTCACTGCTGGATGAACAGAGCGACTAGCAAGATCTTCAAGAAGTCTTGCCTCGTGGTGGTTTGGTGACTGTACCTAATCTTGCTTCCTGTTTTTAAGTGCGGCAATGACAGCGAACATAATTCCGTCCCCCTGCACGGCGCCCTATGCACTGCGTCCGTGTTGCTCAATGTCCTTTCTAGTCCCCAGCTGTACCCTGCTGCTGCAACCTGGTACTACGCAACCGAACTGGCACATACCTTCATGTATCAATGTATCAATGCTACAGCACGCCAATTAGCGAGCCAGCTTGCTCAGTCGGTATGGAGAAACAAGATCTGCCTCATGCTGGTGAATGGTTGCTGGATTAGAAACTAGGAAGTCATCCCGGACAAGGAAAACCTGGGTGAAACTCGACTGCTTAAACGGATCAAATAAGGCGGCCAACTTAGCTTTCCCGGAACTGGCTTAAGAATGACGCTAGCAGGTACTCTCTGGACATTGGCATTTAGCAATATGTATAAATATATATATATAATAGTTGGCAACCAACCAGCAATAAAATAGGAAAACAAACCAAACAACCAGCAACAAACTATGGCAACAGTTTGCAAACAACAGCAAACAAATAGCAAATACTTGTAGAAGTGGTGGGACACACCTGAGTTGCAAATAGGACAAATTGCAATTCAATACTGCAATTCGAACTCAGCTTCCACAACATATGCTATTTAAGAATGCTGGCCAAACGCGTTTCTCTACTAACATAATTTGGTTGGCCTTTCAAGACTACCTGATCCGTTGGTGTTAAAACTAGGTGCCAGGATCTCCTTCGACATCAAACCATTGTCTCCCTCAAAGTACATCGGAAGATCTGGACCTTTCCGAAAGCGGTCTTCCCCTTACACCAGCCTGAAGGCGCTGCAAAGCCGCGTTTTGTAGAAGTCCGGCTTGTCGCCTTTCGCGGTGAGCCACAGCTTTCTTTTCTCTTGAGGTTACACCTTGAAAGTGTTACTTGCCAATGGTTCCTTTGGGTAGTGCCCCGCTTGCTTGAAAACAAATTGAAGATGGGGGGCTCCGCGCTTCCGCCGGGGAGGGCCCCGCATAAATCCCACAGATGCATGCGCAACACCCGAGCATCTCCGACCGTCTAATTCCAGGGGTCTCACTCTCTCATGCTGTCCCCTTACTCTAAAAATGGCAAGTGTGCTGCGAACACGGATTGCCCCTAGAATGATTCGATACTTTCCTTCTTGGCTCACTTGCATTCTGATTGGACAGCCACGCAAACTGCGTCCACAGCCACAAAATCTCGACGTACACCCCAAAACGTGCATGTTTGGTTAGTATCAATGCGAATCACTATCTGGCAAAACAAAGCTGCTTGGTTCCAGCACATTAGCACATTTCTCTTATGGCCACTCCACACAAACATGAGCGGCTAGCAACGTTGCTTGCTTCAATACAGTACGAGAGAATTCTATGTTCAACTGTCTACTAAGACTGCCCGAGTAATTATCTCCATCATCATCATCATCATCATCATCATCATCACCACCACCACCACCACCACCACCACCAGCACCATCACCATCACCATCACCACCACCACCACCACCATCATCATCATCACACTCACCGGTCTCACAAGATTCTCAAGACATCGAAGACATCGAGCGGCAGCTTCAAATAAAACACCCAACACACATCCCTGAGTCTGACATCCCCCAAACCCATTTAGAGGGCACTATCAGGTTACACTGACATTCAAGACGGGCTGCGTGAACGAGCAAGACTCCTGGCCACTTTCCGAGATCTCCGTTCCTTGCCAATCCCTGACAAACTATCTCCATGTCTCCGAAAGGGGCCTGAACCTTCCCTTGATCCCAAGTGCTTTGCAAGCACCTGTGGCAGAACTATTTCCGCCTTTTGGCCGAAACCTGTGGCAACACTTTCGTGTTGATTTGCGTTTGACATCCACGACCCATGGGTCCGAATGCTTTAAGCTTCAAATCAAATTCATGGCTTTCGCAGAAACGAATCCACACGAGAGGCAAATGACGCGCCATTTTGCTGCCAGCCGTTTCCTGATTTCTCCCTAGAACCTCCTGCCTTCCGTAGACCCTGAAAACAACATGAGAACCCCAAATCCCGTTTTGCCCAGATCATTGACACCTGTTCTCCGTGTATTTCGCAGGCAAGCGGCGGATCTGCGTCTCACTGTGCGCGAAAGCGCATTCTGACCCGCGGGCACAAGTGCCTCGGTTTCGGTGTTGTTCGATTTCCCCTTGAACATCATCCCAGCAATAGACCGCCCCAAAATGGCCAAGCTGAGGTTTTACAACCGCCAAACAAAGGTATGTACTTATTAACCCTGGCTGTTGGTTTCACTGACTTTTCCGGAAACCTGGCCTGACTTGGATAAAGACAACTGGGCTTGCAGAGCTTCAGGCAAACCTGTCATAGACCCAAACTCCCCGCAAAACCCGGTGCCGAAGGTTTGGGGGGAGGACTGGGCACTTTTTCCTGCTCCGATATATCGCCAGGGAAATGTGAAAGGTAAAGCTGAAATCACAGCGACAAACAACTTTGTCTGGAACACAGGACCAGGCGCGTGATCAACAAGGAAATTCTCCGTTGTTCTTGCCTAGTGTCACACTGTTAAGGTCGCGCCCAATTGTCATTGACCTAACCACGAGCTCCTCTACCAAAGCCAACAGCAGGTATGACTGCAGTTTCTCACTTTGACAAACAGGGCCCCTGCGAGGAGCCATCCCTCAGGCAAGTGCTTAGGCTGTCTGTATCATTTGCCGGTTGTGGCCATTTGTCCTGACTGCAAGTGAACTACGTTCGCTTAATTAACACAGCGGCTGAGTTGCCGGGGACTGCAAATCAGCAACTGACCAAGGGGCAGCTGACCGGGAAATCTGGTTCCCCTCGCAAGGGGCTCCAAAATGTCTGGGGCGCCCACTTAAAAGGGGCCAACCTCCCGTGCAAATCACTGTTTTGGGGAAAAGGGATCTTGCCAAGTCACTCTATGTCTGGGGCCCAAAATGCAAAATTAGATTGTCAATCATGACCTCGACTCCGGTGTGCGGTTTAGGCTGAGGCTCCCAGCCGGCCAAGTAAAAGCTACAAAGTCGAGTGAACTTATAGTGATGCCGCTCCCCGGGCTGCGTCTGCTTCTGGCGGAGGACAGGGCTCCGAAAGTGCGGAGAAAAGCAAAAAGTCGGGCCACCCATAGATCTCACAACAAAACGGGGGCTTGGAGCCAGGGTCAGCGGCCCCCGGCTAGGCCAGGATGTGTCAGACCCATGAGACCCTTGGTTGTTTAGAAAACCAGCAAAAAGCTGTTGAACAAGGGCTAAATTAATTCTCTTTTACGGCTGAATCTTCTTGAAAACGCAAGAGGAACTAAGGCCCGCTGGGTTGCAAACTCCCATGATGGCTCAGTGAGCCAAGGCGAACAGTCACGCCAAGTGCCCTCCTCCTTTCCTCAATCTGGGTGCTGCCCGCCTTCCTGGAAGTCCCTCAAGTTGGCCCTCGTTTTCAGAGCTTCTTCACAGGGGCAGCTTGATGCTCAACCAAGCAGCTCCCCTGAAGAGGGGGGGTCTGCACCTTTGGGAGAACGGGCAACGCTTATTGGCGGTTGTCAGGCCCTGGGAGAGCTCATGTGCCAAGTAATTGATGGCAAACAGTCGCTGCTGGCCAAACCTCCCTGCCTGATTCTGAGACATGAGCTTGGAGTCGGAGCTCAAATCCAAACATTTCTTGAGGCAACGGCTTTTTGGGGGACCCCCCGCAGCTGTAGAGAGTAGAGAGCGGGAATTTCTGTGTCCTCACGGTATCTATCCAACGTGTGAACAAAAATAAAACGAGAACAAAAGACTGGGCTCAATCAACAGGACCAAAGTACTAGCCACTCTCCGGAACGGTGCTCTCTTGAGCCAAATGTCTAAGGCGGAAGAGCAGGCTAGTACGCTCAGGCAAATGAAGCATATTTTCTCAGAAGGTGTTGCATAGCCATCTCAGACTTCCGAAAAGCATGTCCAAACGCCATCTTGTGACTTCCTTGCTTCTGCCCTTTAGGCCGATCAATTATCACATGTCAGCCAGAAACATGTCGTGTTGGCGCTTCAAGTTCATGATACTTCCCGGAACACAATCAAATATTGTCGCAGGTCCTCAATGTTGTGCCGCAAGGACATGGCCATCTGGTTGCTTTCAAACACCACAAGCACGGTCAACACGTCAGGCCTGAAACTCACACCGCCACTGGAGGCAATGAGACAAACGTTGTTTCCTGCAAGGTTGAATATAGTTGGCAGGCTACCACACTCAGTCATTCTCCTTGGAAAACCTTGTGCAAAGTCTCATCCTTCATGGATGTGGAATGCAAGATGTACAGCTTTGAGAGCTGTTGCAGGCACGCCAAGGAAGACCTCCAAGCCCGTCACGATTTGACGGTATGCAGCTCCCCTATTAAGCTTGGGTGGCACCCGCAAAGGCGAATTAGTGGAATTGTACTGCCCTGATTCAATGCCCAACGTTTGAACACTCTCACCAACACACAACAAGAAGAATTGCGTGACTATCTAAATTGTGCGACCTACTATCAAATGATACAGGCGCTTGCCAACACCAAGCGTCAAATCAAGCAATTCTGCAAACGACATGCCCCCCAATTGGGTGGATTTGCGCAAAACTTCTTCTTTCACAGGCTGATCTGGGTCATTGGTACATGACGCTCTTCCCAAATCTGAGAATGGGGAACCTTTGGCCCATGCTAGAAATCCATAAGCCATGTGATTCGGACCTTTCAGTGAATTTGACACCAGCCTAAAGCGAACCCATTTCTGGATGAGAATGTGTTGAGGATCCAAATGGCTGGAGGATACATGGGTGTGTCCTTCTTATGGGACTCGCCAAAAATGTGGTTTTCCCTTTGGCTTCCCTTTCAAACCAAAACAAAAAGGGTACCCTGAAAAAACAACCAGACCCCATCTTGTTTCAAAGACCTAAAACAATGAAACGGCCAACCCAAAAGGAATCCACAAGGAATCCCAAATTGGGCCTCCGCTTGAGACCATTCGCCTGAGCTACACAACCCGCACACGCCTGGCCGAGAGGCGATCTGCACCGCCCGGCGGCTTTTGGGCACCTCGGAAAGCCACGGGGAACCTGGGCTGTCCGTTGTCGGATCCAAAAGTGACTAACTTGTGGGTTAAAAATTCGGAAGCTACCACGAAACCAACTCAACTGCGAACAAAACCTAGGGGCATGGCTGAGAACCACCAAATAAATGCTCCCACCAATGAACATGGAGCCCTACGTTCCGGGTCCCTGTCAGGTTCCGTGCTAATTGGTGGGGGGGGAACATGTCAAACTACCTCCAAGACCGACTCCGTCGCAAATAGGAACCGCATCCTGCCACTCATTCTTGTTTGCACATCTTGCAACACCAGCTAGGAAAAGATACATAAATTGGGCAACATGTTGCTCAACATTTGTCGAGCTGCTAGTTACACTCCCGGAAATACTCAGAGACTCTTAAAATAACTTTGCCTTGCAAACCAACCACAAGTCCAAGTCTATAGAATGCAGACACTTAGAATGCAGAGCTGAGGCTGTAAATGTTGCAGATGTTTGCAAGCCTTTGCGTTCAACACTCGAACATATTGGCCAACATTTGCTAACAGACAACAGCTTCAAGGCTATGCATAACTTTCTAAAGTGTGGTGAGAACCATTTGTTCCTTCTGCCTCATGGAAGGAGGACAACCGCAAAAGCCCATGGCACTCGGCACTGGCAGCTTTTTTACCCGCCTTTGCGGTGCATTCGCCTGGCATGGACAAGTTCTCGACGTGAAATCGAGTTTCCAGGGATGGTTGTTGTTCATCCCCGAGCAGGGCATTCAACACATTGGAAAGAACAAGAAGTCTAGATACTAAATATCCGGTCCATCGACCAGCAGCGGTCAATCAAGCGGTGATCCTTGTTGCCTAATCACAATAGGTCCTGACACCTTCCCTTTATACCTGGCCAAAGCCAAGGAAAGCTCGCTCGAAATTGACGACCAAAAGATACTGCCGCCAAATAATGTTTCAATGGGGGAGCCCTGAACAGAAAGTGACTGGAATGAATGGTTTGGGTGGGGGGGGGGGGAAGAGGGGGGAAGTCCCAAGTACACGCAACTAACAAGAGGGTGGGGCGCGTCAGTTGGTGGGGTGCTAAATGCCCCATCAATCAGCACAAACGTACTTCCATTTTGTGGCGTCGTCTGCCCTTCCACCAAATCAGTTTGAACAAGGGGTGTGGTGATCAATCCTCCCTTCCTCCCCTTCCCCCATCCTATCCCTCCCTTCCTCTTCCACTTTGCACGTGCGAGCAAACGTGAGCTGCTGTGGTTGCTCCTGAAAACATCAACTTTTGCCTGTCCTAAGAATGGTTACATCATGTTGCGTAACCTTCCATGAACCCGTGGTGAATGCCAACTCAAGCAACCTTGTGACAGTGCCGTTCTGGTTATGCTAGATCGTTCTCCATTGGTGGTTCGAAGTTCTCAAAGTTGAGGGAGATGACGGGGCAAGCCCTCTCTCCTCAGGTCACTGGAAAAACGACAACGGCAAGACTATCTTTAGGGGTGTTGATACATGAGGGCCACGAGGGCAAGTTCCTCAACATGTCCTTGACCTGCTAGTGTGTCTCCGAGGATATGGCCACTGAGCGTTGACCAAAAAGTCAGGAGCCCGCCTGGTTCGACTTGCGTCAAGAGCTATGGTACCGGATCACGCCTGGCACTGGTGATCACAACCGGTGGACTCAGTTTTATTTGCTAATCTGGGTGAATCCTCTGTTCGGGTTTCTTTAGATTGAAACCAAAACGACGCCGAGTATGTGCAGGAGTCTCTTGCGAATCGCAATTCGCAAGCCCGGAAGCAAGTGCTCCCAGGTAGAACATTGCAATCAAGAGGAGTCAGGAGGAGGAGTCAGGAGTACAAGGGCCAGATGGCCGCCAGCTGGGAAGTACTGGGATAGCCGGAGCCACCTTCAAAAATTGAATGTGTGGGCAATTGTGGGCACGCACAAATTGTGTAGCCCTTACGGTTCCTCATCAGGCCGCGCACATGCGCTGCCAAAAGGCCTGGTGAAAACAAAGGTTGCTACATCCATTGTGCAGCATCTCCGACCCACCCCCCCACCTGCAAAGGGTACAACATGCAGAGATGAGTGCCCATGTGCAAAACGCACAGCACAGTAAAACGACGAGAGATTCAACGACACCCACCGCGGTACAATTAAGACACTTGCTCACAGGATAACCATTTTCACAAGGTCAGGCACAGCTTTCGTGGCATGCGCAGCACTTGCACAAGGTCATGAGCCCAATGACAGCCTGCTCAGTGCCACGAAATCTGACCATGACCGCGCGAAAGTGCCTGCTGCGTACGCCTGCCACGAAATCTGTACCTGACCTTGCAAAAGTGCTGCGCCTGAAAGTGCAAACTCATGTTGCGAGAAGCAAGCGCGCGTCCGTGCCAACAGGCCCGGCTCCGAACGTGTTCCGAGATCGCTCGAAAGTGGTCCAAGCGTGCTCCGAACAGGCGTCGGGATCAGGCTAACTTTTGACCATACCAAAGATTCGAACCCCGCAAAGGAGCTTTCAATTAGTTTGCAATGTGGCCAATCTGTGTCACAAAGCTATCTTTCAATTAGTTGCCGCACCACGGAAGTTCTTTTTACACTTTGATTGATCATACAGAACGTCAAGTTAACACCTTCTAGCAACCAGACGCCTACGATAGTAGACTCGTAGACCATTTAAAATCCTGGGAAAAGTCATGATCAAGAGAAGAAGGTTCAGACCAACAAATCTCAGAAACTTCATTGCACGCGGTCGCCCCACTCCAAGACTAGGCTGAATTCAACGGTGACTGGATCCCAAACAAGTTCCACTCCCCGGCTGAGGTTGCTATCAGACTGAATTCCATGGAGGAAGCAGAAATCTGACTTGCCCAGTCATGGCAAAGCGCATCTTGCTCTTGCTGGCTTTCGAGGGAAGCTCCAATCGAAACCCCGGCTATAAGCCCCTCGACTGAGACATCAATTACTTTACAGCTGACTCCACGAAGTCTCAACTGTTCGGGCGGTCACGAAGACACCTCTGAAAGCAAACCAAGGAAGCAAACAAACCAAAAACGGAGTCAGTTCCCTGACAAAATGTCTCAAGGCCGGGGTGGCTTTCAGGTTCCGTGGGTTCGTACTAAAAGCTTTCAATTCACCTCAGCCAAGCAAGGAAGCAGGTTTGCAACAAATGCGGGCTGCCCGCGAATGTGGGAGTGGTGGCTTCCTTCCCAACCAGCCAAAGAAAGGGCCCCCATTGCAGGTAGGTTTTCTCAAATCACACATTGCGAACCAGAGTTTGCAGCGGGCTGGTGTGCCTGCAAGCGTAGACCGTGACAATGCCTCAGATCGCCCCATGAGCGGCGAAGCGAGGCGAGTTTTCGGGTCCGTTTGGAAATGTGGGTTCTACCCTTTCGCCTTCACACACACACACACAAACTTGTCCAAAAAAGGGGTCAAACTAGTGGCTTCAAGTTCTTTATTGTTTAGAGGAAGATGGAATTTAGTTTGGCTTTGCAGGCTTGTTTGTTGGACCTTAGCCCTTGCACCCTGATTAAGCCCAGGAGCCGGTTTCCAGCTTTAGCAGCGGGAACAAGTCAACACCCCGGACTCCGTTCCTGACGATTTGAACGAACCGACATGAAACCAACCGCTGGGGTCCCTGGTTTCACACAGCCCCTCTAGCCTTCTCAATGTGCCAAGCTGACAAACCTTCAAATGCTTGGTTTCATGGATATTTGTACTATATTTGTGATCAATCTGTACAAGAGAGCAGGCCGCCATGGGCCTGTGTTTTGGCAATTAGCCTTTTTTCGCCTTGGCATGGATGGATGCACTTTTACTCACACATGCGGGGTTTGAGGCCATCCACTTCCAAGCATCTTTCCTCTCCCCCATTTTCTAGCAATCTATATTCTCCAAGGATTCCAGTTGTATTCCCTGCAAGTATTCCCTCGGTATTCCCCTAGTATTATCCAAGTATTCCCCCAATTTTGGAAATGAAAGGAGGTTGAGTGCCTGAGCTGTTGTCTGCCAGATTGTTCTTCTTTTTTTGGGGGGGTTCCTCGAAGAAAACCAAAAACACAAAGCAACACAATCCTGAGGGGGAAATGAAAGGAGATGACTTGCCTGAGCTTTTGTCTGCCACATCGTTGATTGTTTTGGTTCTTCCCCTAATATTCCGTTGGTGTTTCCTAGTTCCCCCGATGGCCATCTCGGAGCAGAGAGGGGCGACTGAGAGCAAGTTCGACTCGCAAAATCAGAGCGCAAATGCAGGAATGCCAAGACTTCGAGGAAACCGAAAACAAACCAAACGAACCAAAAAACCAATCCTGAGGGGGAGTGAAAGGAGGTTGAGTGCCTGAGCTTTTGTCTGCGAGATTTCCCCCCCCCCCCGTTTTTATGGGTAATCCTGACAGGGAAATGAAAGGAGATGACTTGCCTGAGCTTTTGTCTGCCAAGTTGTTGCTTGTTTTGGTTTTCCATGATTTTACGGCTGATTGCCAAAAAGCAGGTGGCGGCCCCTTCCGCTGTACAAATGATGGTGGGTCCTTGCATGTCCCTTGCACTTCCCGTTGGAAAAGGGTGCCGTTCACTTCTACCCAGCCTTTGGCTCAAGCCGTGGAGACCACATGTTCTTGCCAAGCGGCAGTCCATGGTGCCGTTGCCCAGGCGGCTGCAGCACAAGCCTGGCGGAAGTCTGAAGCCCGCGACTCGTGAAAGGGCACTACTTAGTAAGTAGGTCCTAAACCCTACTAAGGGAACTAACCTTAGTTTCCCCCAGTCACAACTACCATGGATATATTACGTGGGCCGAACATCCTAGTGTTCCCTTGTCACTAAAAAAGCAAGTCCTCCACCCTCATCCCGGACTACTCAATAAAGCCCTATATGGGGATTTGGGGCGGGGGGTCAATTTTCTGTTGAACTATCGGAGATGGAAGGCAAAATTCCCGGAAACAAATGTTCGAGGCCGGCCCTAGGTTCTCCGCTTTCTCGATATTTCCGGGGCGCCTCCGGGCAATCTGGCGGACCGAATGGACTAGTATTGATTTGATGCTGCAAGTTGCAGCGCATGATGCATCATGAAAAAGCTTAGCGCAGTTTGGAGTCATCTTGGACAATTACCAGGTGATAAAGCTTGGACACGTGAAAAATTCCAAGGGCGTCGGGCCGGCTGTCGGAGTGGGTGTCCCAAAAGGCCGTCGCTGCCTGGCGCATGGTTGCCGCATCTTCTCCAGCTGACCCTTGGCAAGGTGGAGGTTTCAATTGATCCCTGTACTGCACGCATGGTCATGGTTCCTTCACTACGCTGCCGCACATGCCACCAAACATTTGTATCATGATGATCCGATGGATGCAGAACTGGCTCCAGGACACTCAGGTCACAATTCGCCTTGGGCTACTCACTGCTCTCAGCACGACGCTCAATATACATCTCCCACCATGGTTTGGTGCACACCCCTCTTGGATTTGGCTCACTTTGGGTTCTTGCTTCTGGGAGGTTACAATTCTCCCTCACAAGGCGAATCTGTATGTCATACGTTCGATCGAACTCCAGCGGCGTAGCGGCGTAACATGTACTGCCGCAAAACACCAAAACCGCACGTAGGCCATCTTGAGTCTCCTCCAGGTCCGGGTCATGAGCAAGGCTGTGGCACACTGGTCGCAAAACATGTGCTCTCCGATCCCGAAATCCGTGGGGAATCATAGATTGTTTTTGTTGCTCTCCCGGAACATCTCTGAAACATGGGTTTTGTTGGCTCAGTGAGAGTTTGGTCAAGCTTGAATGGCATGCCTCCTCACCCCTCACCCCCCTTCTGCTGGCGCCCATCTAATTTTCTCGAGTTGGCGCGCGCGTAAGCAGTGTCTATTCCCAAGCCTTCCGAAGCCAGTGGCAGTTCAGGCTGTGGCATATGCCTCTGAAGCTGGACAGAACCCTGGAACATGCCATTTTGTCTTGCCGTTTGCGATTTTGTTCTGTCTCATGCCGTGCCCATGAAAAGGCCGAGCTCACAAAGTACAACGTTTCTTGGCCGCTTGTTGGGACATGCCCTTGGGCGGAGAGCTGGCTCCAAGTGAAAACTTACGTCTCAGACACAATTGTCGGCCGCTGCTGAAATTACAACACAATTATGCCAGCTAAATCAAGCCATCTGCTTTACAACGGGGCTATGCCTTCAAACCTCCCCTTCTTCTTGCGGCAAGAATCTGTCCAGGTATCTTCTGATATCCGATTGGACATTCCAAGTCAGAACTGATACCTCGAACTGCGCAAATCGGAGGCTGTGAGTGAATACCTCTCTCTCTTTGCCGGGGCAGTCGGCCTTCGCACAGGCTGTTTGGCCACCAACTCACAAGCCTCCAGTGTGCTCTTCAATGGGCATCCGGTCAGGTTTTGTATGTTGTAGGAAGGGTCTTTGCCAAAAACAAGTCAGGTGAGCTTCTGTTCCCGGTTCGGGTTCTGGCTTTGGTTTCTCTGCACACTTCCGAGCGAATGTCAACCCGGATTTATCAACCTGGTGGATTCATATAGGTGTTGCTTCCCCCCAAAAGTGCTGGATTCCTTCGTAAATTGGGCACCCCTCTATTCATCAACTAGGGATTGATTCATCCCAGGTACTCATTGCCACGGACAATCCTTGACGATCATGTCTTTTCAAAAGTTGGCCTCTCTCGCTTCTGCTGCCTTCTTCTTCTTAGCCAAACAACGTCTACCAGGTGTCGACTAGAGCGCGACATCACCTGCACACCCTAGGCTCCATTCAGACTCCTTCGGCTGCCGGCTGCCTGCGGGGCGCCAATTGAAGTTGTTTTGGATGGGGCCAATGCCCAAAACTCACATAACCACAGCCTAAAGTTGGCCCTGAAGCAGCCATGAAACCAGTCGCACGCCTAGCACAATCAGCCCCAAGCCCAAGAGCTTCCTGGCTATAAGCCAGACATGGAACCAACCCCCGCCTGGCCAACCAACAGACCGACCGACCAACCAATCACCCCAGCCAGGGTTAAGCCCCAACCGGGGCTAGAAAAAATAACAACACCGGTTCCCAGGAAACCCATCCTCCAAAAGAACGTGGACACTGCTGGAAGACTGACAACCCTGCCTTCGGCAAACAAAAACCTGAGCCTTCACTAAAGTGATGGAGACACCCGCGAACGTGCCAGCCTTCAGGCGGATGAAATCTTAGACGAGGCGCCTCAAAGAAATGTTTTGGGTGATCCCCGCAATGGCTTCTATTGGGTTCTAGGATGCTACGCCCGTTTGGGGTCCCCTGATGCCTATTGCCTTGGTGAAACGTTTACACTGGAGGGCCTGAACATTCCGAGAGCCTCTCCTGGCCTCACTTCACCGACCGCTTCTTGTCATCGGCGTTCGGCCGTGCCCCTGTGCGGCCATCCCTGGCCGACTCCCAGAATGAAACTCACGCGCTGGGAGTCGAAAGGTTTCCGAGTTAATCGGGCAACAAGTTTGGTGATTTTGGGCTGGTTTTAGGCTTTGAACCCCGTGCAAAAAGCTCCAAACACGTGTGGTATTCCTGCTGAGCTTCAATGGCTGCAAAATCTAGCATCCAGCTGGCTTGACCATGATTGAAACCCTGGTGATATTTGGAACCACCTTCAACACGGTTTTGAAAAAGAGTCCCACAGCTCTTGTCAATCCTCCTTGTCCAAGTCTTTGCTAAACTCGAACAGAAAACAAGGGCCAGGCCGAAAGCGCGCAGCCGACATGCTTTGCTTTTTGACTCCCTTCAAGGAATAGAAGAAGCCCCTCGTTTCTGCACTTTGTCCCACCATTTCCGGTCCCGCTAGGCAATCCCTTCTCAAAATGTGGTCATAGGCTCGATGCTTGCGGCTGGAAGTGAACGAGGTTTATCGTCGGGGGGGGGGGGGGGGGTAATGTCCAAATGGGATTAACAAATGCACGCGTATTAAAGACAAATGGGGGGCCCAAAAAGATTAAGAAATGCACCTGGTTTTATGACAGAGGAGAGATAGCCAAGCCAACACCTGGTCCTTGGATCTTTGGTAGCTTGTTCCTTAAATCCAAAACTGTCAGGTCAGCTTTACCAATCCCGCGTTTTCTTACATGTCTCTTGTTTAAAACCTGCAAACAATCAAACCCACAAAGGGGGTAGCACTTCAGCCCCCAACTTGACATTATTTCAGGGCCCCCAAAATGCAGTCTTGTTGCCTGGCCTCCCCAAGAAAAACAAAAGGAAGCTCCAGCAATACTAAATCAAATGGAAACTTAAGTCTACCAATACTAAATCAAATGGAAACTCAGTTCCAAATCTCAAAAGGAAGCTCCAGCAATACTGAATTAAATGGAAACCCAGTTCCAAATCTCAAAAGGAAGCTCCAGCAATACTAAATCAAATGGGAACTCAAGTCTACCAATACTAAATCAAATCGAAACTCACTTCACCTGGATCTCGAGATACTATTCTAGATACCCCCATCGTTGAGGGGGGGGGGGGTCCCGCCTTTACTAATCCCATTTGGACATTATTTTGGCAAACTTGCAGTTACGTCCGAATTACGCATTCACCCAGTACCCTGCGAATTCAGGGATCCCAAAAACACATGCGCCCCAGCCCTCTCCAAAACTCAGCCTCTGTCCACGTCCGTGCTTGCCATCGCTATACAAGACATGTCCACGCGCCGCCCGCCTATGCTGCCACCGCCGTTCCCTGGGCCAAGATGTGGAATCACGCAAGGCAGTGGGCCTCTTGAGGTGCAAAGCAGAAATGTCGTTGAATCCCCTGATTCCGTACCCCAGCGGGGAGGAGAGTTGGTGGCATGGGAGTGCCTTCCGATCCGAGCCCCCTCGAAGGCCACCGATTGAGGGCCAAATGGAATCTGCTCGCCGCCCTTCTGTCGGGTCCATTTGAATTGCATTCACCGACTCAGTCAGGTCTACGTAAAGCAAAGGCACCCGCTTGTTCCAGCAAAAACACTCCACCAGCTCGCCCACAGGACTTGCCAGTGTACAATCCCTCCCAACCTTAGGGGATTTATCATTTGCCAGGGATTCCTCTTGCAAAAAGGCAAGTGGGAAGCAACGGGAAAGCCACTGGGCCGCAGGCCGCTCCAGGATTTCCACACCCTTCTCGCGGAGGTGGTCACGGATCTTGTCGGCCTGAGGCAAAGCCAAAAGATCACAAACCGTCCCTCCGAAGTCACCTCACCGTTGGCCCCAAACTCTTTGAATTTGGACTCTGCCAAAGGTAAAGAGGTTTAAGGCCGTCACTACAACCTCACTTCCTGATTGGATTGGCCAAAACAAAGTCTAAACTTCTTATTTACCACTAACATGGTCTTTCCAAAAAAAAAACATGTCCATGCTCAGGGAGCAACAGGGGTGTTGCACGCTGCGTTCTTGGATTGCAGGAGGAGCGATGTTCAATGATCTTGTGGTCTGAAATAGAGATGAGTTTATCACGTAGAAACTCCAAGATGTTCGGCGGATGCCACACTGCACGAGATGTAGAGGCTTTATTCGGCCCTGAGTGCAGACTTTCGAAAGGTTCGACTCTGTTCAGGGCATTCGTGCATTTCAAGGGCTTCCGTTGATTGCGGCCCTTGGTGGAATATGAAGCGGACGTTACCCTCTCTTCAAAGGACCCGACTCACCAGCTCACTGTGCTTAGAGATTCAATCCACTCATGGTGCAGGTACAAAGTATTACAATCATGGCAAGGCAACTTGCGCATGCTCTACCAGGTACAGCAATTCACTTTTGTCGAAGGAAATCCGAAGAAACCAACACACTTCTCTGATGGCCCGTCAGATTCCCGACCCAGGCCCTTGAAATTGTAGATAGTCCTCCTCACCCCCTAATAACAAAGGTCCCCATAGAACCCGAAATCCCTGCATACTAAGTTAGATTTGATTGACAAATACTAAACCCATTCCAAGCTAGCGATTTTTCCTACTGACCCCCAAGTAGTGTCTTGCTAATACCTGGGGACAAAAGAAGAGGGCGGGACGCGGGGGCTCCCTAAAAAGATTGTGCTTTCCCATGGAGTTCTTCATTTGGGGATCCCCCCCTTTTATTCTTAGGGGCATTTAGGGGCTAGGGATTAACGGTACCTAAAGTCTCGGGCGATTCGTAACCCCCCTGCTTCCATACCCATCCCTGGCTGCCTATGCGCTTTGCAGAATCTCTTCGGTCCGGCAAAGGGATGACGAAGGAACCCTGGACTGTTTCAACAAATGTGTGTCCACGCCCCGCCCGAGAGGGGAGTTTCATTATTCGACGTTCTGTTCCACCAAAATGCCTCATTAGAATCCCATTGAACCTCGTTCTAAGATGAAGGGGGTTTGGTTGCGCTGCTCAAGCCTCAAGCGTCTTTGTCGACAAGTACCGAACTGAAGCCAGCGCCAAGTTTCAACCCAGCTGACCCAAAAGAATGACGCCCCATACTCCAAGTCACTGCGATTTTTTCGGGTATCATGTTGACCCCGACCAAAAGAGCGGCGATGTATGGCCCAAGACCTATCTCAAAAGGCTCCGGACTGCGCCTCGGCGAAGTCCCTGGCCATGCGAGCCTTCTCACCTCGGCTGAATCCATGCCGCTGTTACCTCAAAATTGAGCCATGGCCAGTGGCGCCAAGTACCTCTATAGCAGGTAACCATGGTCATAGTAGGTAACCAGGGGAACCACCATTTAAGCCATGTAACCAAAAAAGACACCATTTGAAACCAAGTGGAACATGGCTGGTGACCTATACTGGTAACTCGGATCCACTGGGTTCGCAAGGAGAGGTTTTTTGAAGTCCTTGACCCACCCAACATCTTGGCTACGTGTTTGTGTGCGCGTGGTAAATGCGACGAGCTCGTGTTCCCAGCAGGATATGACACACAACACACACACACACACACATCCCTGCAAAATGTAACAGTGACAAAGTCTAACTGTGTCGATCGAGCGCATCTTCACAGCACTGCTTCAAGTGCGTAATTGCTGCGAAACACAAAGCTGTTGGACATGGCGAAAGGGAGGACGTGTGAACTTGCGGAACATGCAGAACTTGCCGGGTAGGACGAGATCTCGGGGATGTAAGGCAAATGTGGACAATGTAGGAGACGTAGACGTGAAGGACGCGGCGTGAGCTTCCTTTGGTGCCGCCCCAGTGCGTCCGTGAGGATGGTCCTAGTAGCAGCATGTAAGCCTGCAACATGCATCTGTGTCCCCGCATCACACATAAGTTGGAGCAGCGAAAGGCTAAGCCATGGCCCTTGACGCTTCTTGGTCCTTGGTGGCCCCTGTGACTCACTGATAATCGTAAGCTATCAGCAACTTTGGCTCCTGCTGCAGCTAATCAAGTTCACCAATCTTTGCAATCGCTCAACGCCTATGGCCCTCCTTCTCTTGTCCACAGGCCTTGAAATTAAAGTCTTACCCTTTGGATTGCCTGGTGAAGCAGACCGAAAGGGTTTAAAGATAGATTTACAGTGCGCGGTTGATTCTCTTGCTACGGCTTTGTTGCCTTGGACCCAAGAGCAAACCCAAAAGTGGCTGGCTGCAGTCGAGCCGCGGTCAATTAACCTCGGTTGCCGCACGGCTGATACCCTCGAAAGGAACTTTCGGAACCGCCACTTTTTGCAGAGTTTTCTCGAAACATCCTTGGTTTGACCCCCCAACCCCCTTGTCTTGGTTTGATTTGGGATTCTTTCTAGGGCATTCTTGGGGGGGGGCTGTGAAGGTCGATTGAAATCTAATAAGGGACCAACTTTGCCGAAGGAGCCCCTCAGGGGGTTTGGACCGTGTAGCTGCCATGGTGAGCCACAAACATGTGTTCAACCACTCGGCAAGGCTTTCTTGCTGTGTGCGGACTTTTCTTTTTTTTTAAACCTGCTTACGCCATGCCCTACGCGAGACAACGTTGACTAGACCCCTGCCTACGCGACAACGCGACTCTTAGGGCTGTGCAAAAGTGCAACTGGCTGGTACAAGCGTAGTGCACGCAGTGCACTTTGGCAGCTCCACAACTTTTCAGTCCAGGTATAGTGCATTAAGCGCACTTTGGCAGCCCCAGCTCAAGCTACAAGTGGGGTAGAGGTACCCTTGGCAGCTCCAGATCTTCTTAGTACATGTGGGCTACTCAAAGTACACTTTGGCAGCTCCAGATCTAGAAGCGGGAGGGCCTACAAGGCAATGACGGGCCCGGAAGGCCCCCTGGTTGGATTCTAGACGTCATGCCTACGCGATGCCTACGCGAAGCCTATGCGCAGCCTTCGCAAAATCTGCTTGACTTTTGAATTTGGGAACCGGCGTATTTGTTGAACATGCAGGGCTTTGCAAGCCGTCAGACCATCCCCACAACAACGCTTCACATCATTCACCTGTCGTGACATGTCAACCTATCAAATCGTCGCCTATGCGACTGGCACAACCCGAACCTCCGCGAAATGCCTACGCGCTACACGGTTGTGGCCCTATCAGTCAATTGCCTACCCAACATGTAAAAACTATGATGTGGGCCTTCATCCCCAAAAGAACGCTGCCCACTTGTTGATCCACTTTGATCGAACGTCCGCTTCGGCGCAAAAATCCTCTTGCGACTTTGAGAAGTCATCTGTGGGTGAAATTGCTCAAACGCTTTGAGTTGAACCAACTCACTCTTGCTTTAAAAGGATCCAGTATTTGCTCGAAATGCGCTTTGGTAGTGTTGTGAATTACAGTACGGTCAACTCATGCAAGCACACTCTCCTTGCTTTTCCTCCAGGCAGCCGACATTCCGAACCGCAACCGGAAGCAAGAATAGATCCCATTTGCTGAACTTGCCGGGCAATACAACAGACAAACGGGATACCTGGTCCGAACCAATTCGATGATCACCAACTCAGCAAGCACATGACGCGTCCTTCACCATAGGTTTGCTTGTTGCCATGAGTTTGCCATGTGGAAAGTGCCATGCCCAGCTTAACAACAATCTGCCATGACCCAGACAACAATCAGTTCTACACACTATTCACTGTCAGAACTAGCACCAAAGCGAAATGGATGAAATGGGGCATCCATGATGTCAAAGTTTTTCCGGGCGAAAAACCATGGCGGAATCTCCAAATGCTGACTATTGCTGCAAAGGCAGACCTCCAGTCTCGCCTCTGTAAGGCTGGTGGGCGCCGTTGTTACGAAAGCACGAACAAACTTAAAACTCAACTCTCAGTTCTGCTCGCTGTCAATCCCGAACTTGATGGA
Source organism: Effrenium voratum (assembly GCA_963377175.1). NCBI lineage: Eukaryota > Dinophyceae > Suessiales > Symbiodiniaceae > Effrenium > Effrenium voratum. The sequence continues at coordinate 389,038 of CAUJNA010003330.1, forward strand.
CGTTGAGTACAGTCGAAGTATCTCTCTCTTTCTCTCTTGCACTCGTTCAATATGCACTCCTCTGCAATCATGCACCCGAGGTCCCAATGACACTCCAAGTGGCATGTTATAAATATAGCTGTTCGGCGGCGAGCCGTCTCCTTGGAGCCAGGTGCAGTGCCACAGCCCGCCAATTTCTACAGTTTTCTTGTCAGAGTTGTTGTGAAACTTGGCCCCAAGTTGATATACTGTTGGGAACCTTGAGATGCACCCTTGAATGCTCATGGAAAGGTTTCAACGTAGATCGTGGTCCTTCCTGATTTTGGGTGCCGCTACAAATGGGTGTCCATCAGTGGGAGCCAGAACTGCAAGTCTGATTCATAGGAATCCCGCGGGATGATGTCCATCTACCCCTGCATGGCAGGGCTTTTCACCGAGGGTCAATGTACCCGGTTCCCGCAACGCAACGCTCCCCAACTCCTTGGGCAAAATAACATATAACATACACGTGTATGTATGTGTATACATATATATATATATATATGTGTATGTATATATATGTATATATATGTAGATGTATCTATATATGTATATCTATGTATATATCAGGACTCTTTAGGCCGATTTGTCTCTTGCAGAACATTTGACTCGGCCGTTGTTGTGTCGTTGTTGCTTTTTTGGGGGAGGGGGGAGACAGAACCATTCAGCTAATACTTGTCCGAATATGGAAATCCGCTCTTGAGGGCTATGACTAGAAATCATAAGGACAACCTTGATGACTACAAGCGTGGTCGATTTGCCGGCTGGGCAAGTAAATCGATTTGTCTGTCTAGCATCCCAACCCTTGGTTAGCGGAGCCACAATGGCAAACAACGTACCCGGGGTTGCTGTCAACCAAGAACTGGACTCTCTGAATGGCAGCGGCTTCATGTTGGTTCCTCTTTTTTGCCAATGTCGATCACTGATTCATAACACCCCACCTATTCTGCAGGGGGCCTCTGTCTAGTGGAGATTCCTTTCCAGGGAGATCCCCCTGAAATAAAACTAGGAGGTTTACTAATCGGGGGTCGTCGTGACAGGGTGATGCATAAAACAAACGTGCGGCACCCTTCGAGGACGGTGCTTGAAAATAATCCAAAAGGGCACCAACCCCGCAGACACAGCCGCTGGATGCCCTTTTTGGAGGCAACATGAAACACAAGTAGGACAACCACTTCGGGGGGGGGGGGGGCGTTCGTTACCCACTATTCAGAAATCATTCGATCGCCTTTCGAAGGAGGTTTGCCACAGGTGGAATCAACCAATCAAGCTTCCCCGGCCTCAAAACCACTTTTAAAGAGTTGACAGGTTGGTAAACATGTTAACTTCCCAAAGACATATATATATATATGTACACATGTGTATATATATATATATGTATACCTACAATAACTGTTCTCAACCACTTGAGTGGCAACGATCGCCACGGAGTGGTTAAAGGTCCAAATATGCTCCATGTCAGCTCCCAACTTTGGGGTTTGTCTCCAAGTGGTTTTCGTGAAGTTCATGACAATCCCCCGTTGTCTCTCTTTAAATCCACGCATTGGTGATGTTTTTTTTTTTTTATGTTGAGCCCAGGCTCTGGATGGGCTGCGGGGGCCCTCAGTGGGGATGTAGCCTCCAGCGCCCCCTGCGAGCGGACGTCGAGCAGGGGACGGCTCAGGCTGCGGTCCGAGGATTTTAAAGGCGCAGGGTACTTTGGTACGTGGGTAATGGCTATAGCCCACTGACCATGGTTATAAGTCTCCTTAGCGGGTCATGACCAGGCTTACTAACCACTTACCAAGTACCCTGCCCCTTTAAGCACCCTTCAAAGAGAGGTTGAAATGCATACTGATCCAGCAAAAGGGTGCATGACGGCACATGCATTGGGCATCCCAGGTTTAAAGAGAAACGCAAAGCACTGTTCAATGATTCTGCTGAAACCTCTGAAAGATTCAAATGAAACCAACTGGGGGCGCCCTAAAATACAATGACCCTAAATATGACCTACAGTTCGATGGTGTCTTTTTGGCTACCCAACATCACCCAACAGGTTCCCTTCTTTAGCACACCCCAACAGTTTCCTAAAACAAAGGCACCCTACTCTTTGCCTGGTTGTTAAAGGACAACGACAGGAACCCAACATGCACCGACCATGAGACGAGTTGACAATTTGTGTTCGACCTGTTTTGGGTTCTAGTGAATACCGGCAAGGCCCGGCAAAATGACATTCTTTGAATCGGGGCCAACAATGGAAGCTCATATTTTGAATCTCCGGAGTTTGCCCAACTCCATGGCAGCATCTACAACAGCGGCAGCCTCCAAATTGTATGGTTGGGATGGTCCCCCTCTCAATGCTACGATGTTCGGCCCGGTTGCCAAGCAGTCGCTGACCTTATTTTGAGTCCTGTAGCAGAATGAGCTTCAGTTCGGGGATTTGTGTAGTTCATTTAGGGATCAGGACTCACCATACTATTCCGTGTCCATCAGGCGTACCATGGACAACTCTGCGATTTTCCCTTGTGTCCTAGGAAGGACAATGATACACTGTGAGGTTTGCCAGTCATGTGAGTACTTGGTCTGGAAGCCTGAGGTCGTGGGTCCTCAGGCTCCAGCCGAAACCAACAAAACCTGAGCGCCTGTGCAAATCGTCTGACGTCAAAAAGTGTAGGTCAATACCCAAGAGATGGCCTTGAAAAGAGCCGCCGCTGGTCACTAGGCTTGCTCCTTTGCGCTGGCTACGTATAGCTGGCCCATCGGAAAATGATGGATGCCCGGAAGAGCAGCCACGCCGCACTAGAGCTTGGCACTTTTGGGGACCTTCTAGATGCCTGGCGTCACGTTGCCTTCGCTATGAACCGTCCCGCAAGGTTCGATTTTGACACCTCCCCAAGTACAATATCTGTTGATTTACATGTGAGCAACCACGTAGACATCCAGTACCCGTGAACAAACGCACTTGTGTTTGCTGTTTTTGACGGAACCCTACGAAAGAAACCATAAAAATAAACAGCGTCACCACTGGAGGTCTGGGAATGCAAACATGAATGCTAACTCTACCAGGTTTGTTTCAAAGGAGCTAGGATTTCCTTGCCAGGACGTACCTTGCCAATCGTGGCCGGGAAGTTGACAATTTGGCCCCCTTTGCCAAACATAGGGAGATCGCCATTTCATAAGTTTTCTACACATTTTGGGGGTCAAACGATACCAAAAGATGATGTTGAGACCGCGTGTTTGAGTGGAGGTTGCCGAGTCTGGCAGGCAACTTGAAAGGCAATCCCAACTCGAAAGGCAAATGACGGCCCAGCCTCGACCTCCCACATCTCGCGAGCGCGCGCCCCGCACGCTGCGGCTCCGGCCGCGCTGGAGGCAACGTGGGGCAGCGCAAAGCGGTCAAAGCTCGTTGAATGCTTCCAAAGCAGGGACCCAACAAACTTGGTTTCCTTCTGGATTCCACAACACAACCACTTGGAACCCAAGCTGAAACAATACTTGTGTATATGTAGTTGAAACATGGGTGCCGGTCCATCTGGAGCGAGCACTACGCCCTGCCTTGGGCGCCCGCCGGCGGCCCCGGGAGGGCGACCGGGACTCAGTGTAGCTGTAGCCTCGAATCGAGTCTCTTGAAAGCAGAGGGATATGGAATCAAAGTGTGGGCTGTCCGTGTTCAGATCCCCTAGAAGTGACTGACTGTTAGTGGGTTAAATTCGGAAACTACCACTAAACCCACTAAAACCTAAGGGGGATGGCTGGGAACCACCAAGGAAAGTATGGGCGTGTCTGCAAAATACAGACACACAACATGGAGACCCTCCTAACGGGCGACACCACCCCGGCCGTTTGTACCATCGCCTCACCAAAAGACCTGCAAAGGAAAAGTGACTCTGTTAAGAAACCATGAATCAACACTGGTTGAAACCAATCTGTCAAAGGATCGATTTGCTTCAGGCAACTGTCGACTGAGCGGGTGGGGCTTGAACAAGTTGAAATTGCCCACACTCCGAGCTGTTTTGGGGCTTCTCAGGCCTTTGAGGAAGCAACCCATGCTGTTCGAAGAACATGTTGTGGCTTACCTTCAACATACTTGTCGTTCCAGCCCATATGGCACAGACCCTTTCAGTTTGGGTGCTTCGTTTGTTGGGTGCGTATTCATATCAAGGGCTCTACTGAAGGGCTGGCAGGCTGGAGAGCACTTTAGCCTATGCCAAATTGCTGGTTCTTCTGACCGAAATGGAACCAGAGACTGCTTGCAAGTTTAGTTTCAAATAAAGCCAACATGAACACCGTAGTACACCAAACAAACATTGGAGGTAAGTAGAAGAGTTACACATGTCCCATGTCGTGCTTCATGTTCATCCCACATGACGCTTCAAGGCTTCCCCCTGAGCATGGTCTTGCGCGAGGCGAGTGGTGACAAGGCCGGCAGCCAGGAACGGCTAAAGGAATTGCAGTACCCTTGTGCACGATCAAGGCTTGAAAGCGTCTGCCGCAAGCACGGCAAGTGCAAAAGGTCAATGTGGAAACCCCTTACGCGCTGTCGGTTCAAACATGTCCTCACTGAGGTTCGGGCTGTAGTCCGAGTAATAGGATTCCTCGGCGCGGAGGCTGGGTCCCACAAAGCCCCAGCCGGAACCGATATGGAACCCGATATGAAGCAGTCAATAGTTCCAATCCCAATGGTGCCCGATATCTCGCTTGCTGGGGGCTTGGACATGTATGCTGCCCATTCATTTCATCTTGCTGGCTGCTGACCATGGGCCAAATGTTAAGTTCTCCAAGTGGAGCCAATCCTCGTATTACTCCTTGTTTTGGACCAGGGCTGACCCCCCGAACACTAACTTGACAACGACCTCACACTTCGAACAGGACCTTCTCCCAACCTGACCCGGCCTGAACTTGAGGGACCTGAATTGGGGAAGCGCGCTTTGATTCAAACGTAACGTTACACCCCCCCCGCCTTGGTTGCTGTTGACCCCTGCAAAAAGTGTACCTTTCTTTCGACTCCAACGGAAAATCCACTGTTCCCCGAAAAGTTAAAGTTCAAAGATCTAACTAAATAGCCATAAAGCCCCCCAACCCCACCCCTCTCTAAGAACATTCTAACCGCACACCCCTCCCCCCGCCCCCCACCCCGCGTCTTCGTCCAAAGCGCGCTGCGGCGGCGCCTCTTCGAGCCCTGACGCTTCGAACCCGTTTCAGCGCCACAGGGCTCCAACTAGCTCCCTCGAAAGCTCCTTTGAAGAATGCTCACTTCCCATTTGGACGATGTTCAAATACGCTCAAAAAACGCTGATGCTGCTCGTCCCCAGCGATGTGGGACGGTCACCCTCGTTTTGCCTGCACCGCCCAAGGGATTGAGACTTGAAACAGCGCCACAGGTGACCCACAAGGGCACTTAACCCAACCCAGAATACATGTTGCCAAATTTCTTGATTCGTGAGGCAGCCGAAGCTGGGCCCACAGGCCGGGATTGGACACCTGACATGGGCCTATGCACTTCCCACATTTTCTTCGTGTGATGGATGTTGGGAATCAAGGAGCTCTCATTGGATGATTTTTCTTCTCCATCTGAAGCAGAGCTGGAATTTGTCCCAGGAAGAAATGGACACCCAACCAATGAGTGAGTGAGGGTGTGTGTGTGTGTGTTGTGTCCTGTTAATTGTTTATTTGCTGGCATTGCGCGTGTGAAAACGACAGTCAGTACCAGTGACTGTGTATTACTTCCCCCCCTGCTACCTCCACGCTTGCCCCCCGACCCTCGTAAACCAACAATCTCAAACGCTCGTGCGTGTGCTCGAAGCCCAAGAACAAAGGACCTCACATAGTCAATCTACAGGCCTTACAAGCCGTGCGGGATCTTGACGACACAAACTGGCCAAATGGGTCCCACTTCTGTGGTACCGCTGAGAAGCGGCCCGGGGCCCGTGATGTATCCGTTAAACACCGCGTGCTCAGTAGGGAATGTGGGAATGAACCCAGGGGTTCTCTTAAAGGAAACCACAAGGGATGGTTTGTAAGGGGCATTCCCTCATTCCCTGCTGGCACCTGCAAGAACAGGCCGATGTGAAGGTCAGCCATTTGGGTCGTGCCAGCCGTTGAAACTGCTTTGCCCCGGCCCGCCTTGTGCCCGCCCCCGCCCCGGTCCTCTCGCAATCGGGCTTTAGCCGCTAAAGCGCCAAGGGGCACGTCTGAGAATTCGGAGCAACTAGTACCCAGTACCCATGGGAAAACGGGTATACGGTGCAACAAGTGGCCATTCCAACGAAAAGCCCTTGTGATTCATTCTCTTGAAGGACATGTACCGGATCATTGGTGACATGACAGCCACCCTAAAGGTATGCACCATTCAGCGCAAACCCCAAGAGAAAGAGATGATTTGCCTTTTCGCACTCGGCCAAGTGTGCGTCTGAGACGCTAAACCCTCCAGAAAAGGCCTCGTGGTACAATGGATCCGTTCGGAGCAAGGATCCCATTCATCCAACAGAGCTTCAAGCTTTTCCAAGGCAGATACTACTTACTGGAACCCAAATGAATCAGCCCGGTCTGTTACATCCAGGCAAATCGAACAATCCCAGGGATATGTCAACCCAGCTGCCATTCATTGGCTGCCAAGCAAGGGCAGGATGGAGCAGCAACAATCCGTTCCCCTCAATAAGAAACGCGGACCCCCCCCCCTCCCCTAATAATAAATCAGGTCTGGGGGACATGTGTTGCTCGGCCTTTGGGGTCGACCGGATTTCCTCTTCGATCCCTTTCCGGACACAATTTTCCGAGTGACGAATTCAAATAAAACCGTTCAAGATTGATTTTCGTTTTTGCGACTGAAAAGTAAAGGGGACAGCTTAAATTTAGAACTACACTTCAAGAAATAAAGGAACTTGGGAAAAGGTCAGTATGCATTTTGAATTTGGTATTGGGTTGGTGCAACGAGCTTGGGTCCTGGACGAATTACCTCCTAATAGGGCTGGGGCTGGCAAGTTTAGTATCATTGTAGTATTGGGGACCCGGCGGTCTGAGCAAACCATAGGGTGCATTATTAAAAGGGGGAACGGAATATGATTGAAACGTACCCATTGAACTTGTAGTTCCTCACAAGTCAAGCATGTTCTTGTTTGTGATCTGTAGGCTTGAGCCGTGAGTCTCTTTGGCTGCAGCTAATTTGGGATTACGTTGATCTTTTGGCGTTTTGGCGCCGAAGGACAAGGCTATCATACCAAACATGATTCCAGGCGTGACAATGTTTGAGCCTGCGGCACAGGTGTTTCGGGCACTTGCGCTCTTGCACTGACTGACCAAATCATGGTCTTGAACCTGTCGGCAAGGCCTTAGCCTTATGCCTTGTAAAGGAAAGACCTGGTTTACTAAACCTGTCAAGCCCAAAAAACCGTCCGGTCCTCTCATGTTGATACGAGTCTGTAGGGAAGCCCCCCTAAGTTGCTTCATCTTGGCTCCTTTCGCAAGTGTCCCAGAAGGGCTCCTTGGGTTTCGAACGCAGTCATATTGACCCAACCACCAAACGCGCATCTTTATCCTCAGCTTCAATCACTCCCCTGCTGGTGTTCCATGCAAGGCCGACCGACCGATTCCGACCGACGGTCCTTCTTGCTCTTCCGGTCCTTCCTGCGCCTTTCTCGGCCCATGCTCCTGACTGCGTCTGCTGATGTTTTTTGACGGAAAGCGGAAGAAAAACGGGCTCCATGTCCATTAAAGGAATATCCCTCGCTCCTCCATGCTTGGCGAACAAGGACACAGGGCTTTCAAATCGACTAGGCACATTTGGACATTCCCAGTGGCGGGAGACTGACTGGCTCAAAATGACAAGGCCAGCACTGTCAGATGTTCTAAGGCTGCTTTCCCTCCCGCAGCGTCGCTTCACATGTCCAAGTCTAACCTTCTAACGGCCAAAAAAAGTCCGAAGCAGTCTGGCAAAGGTGATGTTTGGGTCTTGCTCATATGCCAATAATTCCCCCTGCCAGACTGCGTTTGTTGTTTGTGTTCTTGTTTTCCTTCGATTGGTCAATGTTTTCGGGAAATTCAGCGTGTGCCAAGAATTTCCCCTGCCAGACTGTGTGCTTGTTCTCGATGTCTGTTTGCGCTCCTTTTGGAACAGGAATTGCTTCCCAAAGGAGTTTGATGACAATTTGACTCGGACAAAAATTGTGTATAACTAGTATAACTTCCATTTTGAGCTAAAGCTTCAGTAGGACTTCATTTTCATGATCTTTTAAAGTTTAGTTAACAGCCATTAGATATATAATAAAATGGTCCAGGAACCCAAGAGTCTTGGCTAGGCCACGCCGTAGCCAAAGAGGCCTTGGCACCGCTAGGCATCGGTCTATCCTAGAAATGGCCTGTAGGCAGAGCCGCCAACAGACTCCCCTATCTCCGCAGGCATTTTCGTCTCCGCTTGGAAGCTAGCCAACTGTCCGGCTGGGTCTCACAACCGCTTGCCCCAGCGATCGCATATGAAGCTGTGTGTCCTTCGCTCGCCTTGAGGCCGAAATTTGCTATCGATGCTGGACACGTGCGTAAACAAGCGAACTTCTGTGAAGCATGTGTGAACCGCAGCAAGTATCAGCTCTCCACATCACGCTGGCCCGCCCGCTGCCAGAGCAGTACCTAAACGCCCGAAATCCGTGCTTGAGCCACAAACTTGCATCTGCTAGCGATTTTTGTCGTGTCTTAGGCTGGAGCTTGCGCGCCAGGCAGTCGGCGGAGCTGCGTGGGCATGCAGGGGCGCGCTTGTTGCGGAGGTCCAAAGCTAGAAGAAGAAGAACATCGAAAGCAGCTGGCACTGCCTCTCCTTCAGGGAAGCGCTAAGAAAACGCCATGCCGTTTGCTCAATGCGGCCGTCATGCACGATCAAGACACGGCCCTCTGCAGCGCTATCGCCAGGCAGAGCAACCATCACTTCCTTGAAGTGGCCACCAAGCACCGGCTTCAGCGTGAACGGGTTGGCTATGGGCCATATGAAAAAACCTTGCCTCTGGCAGGATTTTTGCAGGAGGATAGCCAGCCGGCAGCCACCAACACTGCTGGGCGTGATTGGTGGGTTCCGTCAACAGGGCAGCGTGAAGGCACGGACAAGCGAATCTCCCAATAGTCGCGCCGATGTCCCGCAGCAGCGTGTCAGCTTGCCCGCGGCTGAGCAGACTCACTTCGTCCCACTCCCAAAGAACGGAGCGGCGGTCAGGGCTGTTGGAGCAGTGCGCGCTCTCGTGGGCCCCTAACATCGTAGCCCAGCAGGCGGAGCTTGGGGCTGACGCGCAGCAGACGCTCAACATAAAAGGCGACCTGGGGCAAGGATCTCTGCCACATGGAACCGCAGTGGGGCAGTGGCCATGCCACAGAGGAAAGCCGCACATAGAACTCCACTCTTCGGAAAACACGTGCGCTGCTCTTGGGCGTGTGCAGGCGGCAAGGCCGCTGCAGCAGCGGCAGCCGGGCGTCGAGGGAGCCGCGCCTGGCGCCCTGCTTGGCGAGCGGCCTGCGACGTGTCTCGTGGGGCAGCCTCGACGTGGGGCGAGGGAGCAGACATCTGCAAATGGGTCCTTTGCCCCACGCTGGGCAAAACAGCATCGTCGAGGGCTGAGCTTCTCGTTGCCTTCCAGGATGAGAGCCGCCGCGCACGCTCACGCTAGCATGCGCCCAGTCCTACTTGAAGCGAGCGTCAGGGACAGCCGCGCTCCAGCAAAGCGCCCGTTGCCAGTTTCCAGCGATGCTTAAGTGGAGGCTAGGCAAGGCGACCGTGCCGTACGCGAACCGCAAGCCTGGCAAAAGACCTGCGTTGGAGCACCACGAAACTGCAGCAAAAAAGTAGGACCGATACAAGCCTGCGCATTCTGAAACAAGGCGACAAGCAGCTAAGAAAGCTGGCGCGGTGACACCGCCCGCCAGAAACAAGCCGTCGAACCGCTGCAGAACAAAAACGTGGACCCAAAGCGTAGGGCAGGGCCGCGGGCCGCGAGTCCGCGAGCCCATCCGTGGAAGTACCCCAGAAGCACACGCAACGCAGGAGCGTCAGGACCGTGACCCGCTCCGGGACAGCCGGGTGTAGGACCATGCTGCAGCGCAAGCACCGTCGCCGTGCGCCCTGCTGATTGCGTCAAGAAGCAATCTAAATCCACGGAGGCTGCTACTGCGCATGTTAACGCACAGAAGTGCAAGAAACAAGGTGTGTTCGCTAGGAGCAGAACAGGGCGTGGCTAGGGATGCTGATCATGCAAGGTCGGCTGGCGACAGACCTGGCAGTAGCAAGAAGGCAGTCCGAGGTTCACTAGGAGTGTCGGGGATGCGAGGTGTGTCCACGAAAACTCCCTTAGAACTCATGTGGGTCACGTGTGTTGCATTCATGTGACCGACAAACATTTGCTTCGAAGTCAGGTTGGCGCGCTGCTAGAGATGCGGATGATTCCAGGTCGGTCGGCGGCAGCATTGGCGGGACTAGGAGGCTTTGATACGGATGCGGATGAAGCCAGGTCGATTGGCGAAAAACTGGGAGTAGCGAGGGGGCGGTCCTAGGGGATGCCTAGACCTAGGGATGGCATGTTAGATCCAGCTTAGCCTCGCGCCTAGCAGAAGCTAGAGGATGCATAGGCCTGGGATAGGCCTATGTCTGCTTGGCCTGGGTGGGTTCAGGCATGCTGGTTGCATAGGCCTAGTCTGGGCTGTGTCAGCCACGGAGCAAGGTCTAGGCATAGGCCTAGGATAGGCCTATGCATCTACGGAGCAAGGTCTAGGCCTAGGCCTAGGTCTTGGGAAGGTTAAGGGTATGCCACAGGTTTCTATGTGAACAAAACAACAAAAAAACAGCTGCAATCTCAATTCTATTCGCGTAAGATAACAAGCAATCTAAGTTAATTCAGTTCTTATTAAAGTATATGTAATTTCTAGCTAAGTAACCAGTTTCTGGGTTTGCAACATGAGGCACAACACACCACTCACGGCATCCCCTTCTCTAAGACGTCAGGCACCCGGCGCTGAGCGTGGCGGCGTTTCCAACATGGGACGTGGGGGTGGAGGGGGGCCGAAAGGGGGGTTTCAAGGGAAACCAAAAGGAGTCAATCTGGGGTCAAATCAATGGCACGTTCTCGCAACTGGGGGATTGCCCCCCAACCAATCATGGTGGGGCTTGACAAAGCCCATCTCGTCATGTCCAACTACAGTAGGTTCCTTTCGGGTATGCTTGTTCTTAATCAATAGGCATGTGTGAATGCCCCTATGCGGATAATTAATCCAGATTGCAACGAGTTGACCATAGATCCTGTCAGACGCAAGTGACTATTTCAGGATTGTCTCACATGAATGGTTGTGTTACTTGTGAAGAGAATGTTCTAGTCGTGTCCGAATCGTTCTTCAAAACTCATCCCTCCTTATGCATGCCCTTCCCAGCCCTGGTAATTAGCTTAGCAAACAGCATGGTTTGCAAACAACACTTTCGGCCCCCAACGGAGAAGCTCTTCTTGATAAAACCCAAAAGCCATGTGGCGCGTTCTTTCTCCGAGGCGCAGCGCATCCCGCTGGCAGCCCAACCCGCGTCTTGGGCCAAAAGCGCCGATGCGCAACGGAGCTGAGGGCCTCAACCCGAAAAGGGAAGTCAGGCGAAGATGTTTGAACGACATCTGGGTGCAGCTCAAGAAAAGGTGTCCCAAATGGAACCCAGGCAAATGGACAAGCAGACTAAAATCTTTAGTGCCCCGCTGACGTTTTGAGCCACAACTGGGTGAACTATGATTCACCAAACAAGGGAGGCCTATGAAATCTTCATGGGGGAGCTTTTGTCAGGACGCCAATGGACTTGACCTGAGACTTGCTAGTTGTCTTCATAAACTGGTTCTTTAAACAGGTGGTTGGCCCAACTCAGGCATATCAACTGGTGCACAACATGCGTGACCTTCTCTTTGGACTCGGAACAGCCACGCTGTACAGCCCCCTTTTCTCTCCACCACCCGCTAGATGCATGGAGTATGTCCACGTTGCAAGCAAAACCCCGTAAACAACATGAGTTGGAACACAAACAGCCGTTGAGCAAACTGGAACCGACAAACCACTGTCCAAGAAAGTGCATACATGTTTATCTCTGATGTTTAATGAACCAACGTCTACATCATAACTTACAGTATCTGTCAGTCGCATGACCTGTGTGCTTAGACCTTGTACCCGTGCTCACGCTGAGAAAAACATTGCCATTGACGCGGCTGGCGTACAAAAGCGGTCCGCGCCGTGTCCAAGGCCGCAGACTGCGGCGAAATGACCTGAGCCATCATGGCAAAACACAACCTGGCCGGACTTGGCTGTTCAAAACAGAAGGGTGCCAAAACCTTCGACAGGGACCCAAGAAAGTTGGACCTGCCTCTACTGTCATTTCTGACGGCGTCAACCATCTAGGTCCACAGAAAGGATTATTTGACAAAATGGATCTAAAAATGGCAATACGTCGAGCATACATTTTGCAACTGGTTTGAGAAGAAACGATTCAGCGTACATTGGCAGGTCGTGAGTCATGACAAGTACCAGGACCATTTGAATCTTAGCCTGCAAAGCCAACAGCAAGTGAAACGTAAGCATTTCCCAACACTAGGAGATCTTTCCACTTGGTTGATTTATTTGGGCTTCCTTTCAACATGGACCCAACGGGTCTCCAGTTTACAATCTGGATCGTCCACCTGGAGTCTCGCACCGCAGACTGAGTGCTTGGCGCAAGTGGCTATGTACTTGAAGGGCCTGCCTGCGTAGCATTTGAGCTCGACGATGTGAACATTTATTCGACCCATTAAGGGGTCGGCTTCCTGTTGGTCCTGGAGCCATCCAAAAGCATCTCTTTGGACAGTAGCTTGGGAGACGTCAAACAGATGGCATGTATTGCTCAAGGTTGGAGAGGCAACAAATGCATGGGTGCTCCCGAACATAGGATGGCTGCGTGTTCCAACAAGAGCGGTCAGACTCCATGGCTTGATGGCTCCAGCTTTCCCAAGTGAGTAGCTCATGTTACTGCCTAAGCACTGTGTCCAGTTGTGGAGCATACGCTCGATTTTGTATGTTGGCAGTGCCCCTCCTACAACCCCTCCCCCCACCAAACCAGCAAAAGGCTGGCAAATCGACAAACGCAACGGAGAAGGAGCTCTTCCACTTTATTCCAGCTGGCCATGTTCTTTTCCCTCAGTTGTTCCGCTATTCTCATCGTTCTAGTCTCCCTCCTTCTTTTCATAGATTAAAATAAGTACATAATAAAAATCAGCGGGTGTAATGTATAATTGTTCTAGTCTCCTCCTCTTTTCATTCAACAATCTCTGCGGTTGGCGTATATCTAGTTTGCGCGCAACATGCGCAACCTCAATTCTGATCCGAGCGGAGTCTACCCCCAGCGTGGCTCCTGGGCCCGCGCCGAGGGAGGAGACCTTCTTGAGGCTCAGCTCCAAGATCTGGTCGCACCTCGGCGTCGGGTGGAACCCGCAGCCCGAATCCACGTGGAAGCCAAGGTTTGAGGATTCCCAAAACCCCGAAACCCCGCAGAATCCCGTATTTGTGGGAGGACCCTCTTTCTGAACCACTGCCTTTTCCGGGGGTCGTGATGGCTCTCAGGGGGAGCTCCAGCAAAATTCAGATAGGCCGGGGGCCCTTGAACTCGCGGGAAGAGGTCTGGAGGCTCATGACCGTGTAATTAAGACCCCTTAAGCTGTTGCCTCAATACAAGCCCGGGGTGAAACCACCAACACACCAAGCACTTCCTCCCTTCCATCCCCTCCGGTGGAGCTGAAGAAAATTGGTATCTTGCAGTGTTCAAAACTAAACGCATCTTCGTGATTGGAGTTGGTTGGGCCCTGTTCTAGTACCAGGGATCCTTCTTTTCAGAACATGGCCACCAAAACTGAGGGAATGCAAGGCAGCTCCAAAACGAACAACGGGTAGAAAGCATATTCTGTCCAGAGTCCCAACCTGGCACTCCAAAGAAACACCCCTAAGCACTTTTGCGTCCACGGCGAAAAAAAGAAGCGCCTCGAGCGATGCATTGAGCGCCCGCGCCAAAGATCCGAGAGTTCGGGGCTGTACTTTGCATCCCCCAAGACCTCGCGAGCGCCATCTCGGGTTCGCCAATTCCCCAATGAAAACCCGGTGCTTCCACACGGTATCCCGAAGACGGGACCCGCGCTCTCTGCAGGTGTTTCAAGACGAGAGCGAAGCCTCGTCTACTCGTTTGCTTTCGCGCAGTCTATTTGGGACTGAAAATAGACTGTTTACCATGTCTAGAGTTCAGCTAAGGTGCACTACATCTACTGCTCCGAGTGCGCTTGAAAGCAAGGAAACCCTTCGGACAAACTGCGCCTGTTGGATGATCCCCTGCACAATGCCATCGATCTCCTGCATAGACATAGGCGGCATAGGGTACAATGGGCTGTAGACTCTTGTCATGTACCCTCATTACCCTATGCATCCTGCATTTGACCTGCATGAATGGGGCACAAGTTAGGGCTACAACCAATGCCCGGCAAACGGACGGCCCTACTTTTGCTTTGCAGAGCGTCCAAGGCATGGAGGGGAAGGAATTCAAGACTAACTTCGAGCGGCCGCTAGAAATTCCAGCGCCTGAGCGCTGTGCTGCGCCTGACACAGTGCCAAAGTGCAACAAAAGGCCGGGAGCCTGGGTACCTCAAGCTACCCAAACTTGACCAAATCCTGTCATGTATGCCTGGCCGTGTCCCTATAAGGTTCACTCCTTTCTGGAACAAACATGATAGCCACCAACACAATCTGTGGAAATAAATTGAAGGAAGGTTTCTCGTTTGACCGGCTCTCCAATTTTGGGGGGAAGCAGATCGTGCCCGGTCCGCTTTGCACATTCCTCCAATGTTTCAAGGCTCCAAGCCCGTCGCGTGACCATTACAATAGCTTCACCAGGTTGGAAGCCAGCCAAACACAACCCAAAGGTAAAATACCAAGTGCTTGCCACTGCAAATGTTTCTTTTTTCTCCGGATGCTGGGAAGCGGACTCCTTGACCGATCTCTGCACCTATTTGAAAAAAGAGAAGCTCCTGTATGGGCTGGGTCCTGCGAATGGCCTGTGACAGGAACGGTCAAATCTCCACAAAAGACAAAATTCGCCTAATCAGAATCGGCTGCATGGAGGGCAAGTTCGAGACAAACCCGCAGAGCTTGTTGACATACTTGCTGGCACCCCGTTTGGAGGAAGTAAGTGTTCAAAACATGTATACAATAATGACGATAAAAAGAAAAAACAACTATAACAATCATACTATAGGATAATCACAGCAAACATACTAATACTAGTGATAAACCAATTGTAGTAGATATAAAACAAAATATAACTCCAAGGAGCTTGGTCCACATGGTCTGCTTGCACCACCTCTCCTGAACTTTATTGCTATCCTTCTGTCCTTGTCTATCTGCACTATGTTCTTTGCTTTTGCTCCCTTGCACGCTCGTCGTTCTTTGAAACAACTGTTTGACCTGACTCGATTTTGCGCTGCTTTACTCTGAAGGGTCATTCGTATACGGCTTTTGCATCTTCCCACGGAGCCAAGCGTGACTCGAGCCAGAGCTGCGATTTCGTGTACTTTGTTTTATCCTCAAAAGGTGCGGCTTGCCAAGCTTTGACTCTGAATCCGGGCAACAACCGCTGAACCACCTTCAAACCGCCCAAAACTCCAAGAAAACTATGATCCTTCAGGCACTCAAACAATTGGTTCGGACCCTTCTAAGCAACCCTCAATACCTCTCTCGATCAACCAAAGCTCCCCCGCCGCCCGCCTCCATTAAGCCGCCTGGTCGCAGAAGGCCGATCCAGGGATGCCCCAAGACTTCAGAGGTCGACGTCGCACGTACTGTGATGAGCGGGTGGCTTGCTTTGCAGGAAACCTCACATTGAAGATGCCCAGCTCTAATACCGTTGTCGTCCCACTGTGGAGATCGCCTTAAACAATTCCCATGCCGGGCTGCCATGCCTAAACGGTTTGTTGGCCTCACTAAGTTGACTGGTTATCCCAGTCTCTGGGCGGCTTGGAATGCAGTTAATTGAACTGAATGACCAACAGTTAGCTATTCTACAGAAGACAAGGTTCTGAATCGCTGCTTCGGCGAGCCCAGTTTTCAACATGGGCATTTAGCAATTGGGGTGCAAAAGCCAAGGCTGTTTTGCGCGCCGACGCTCCAAGAATGGGGAATGTCTCACCCAGCAAAAGAGACACGCTTTCTTTTGGCAATGCGGATGGGACACTACTAGGGTGGCCAGAACCGCGGATACAGATCAAACCGGCAGCCCAGTGCGTGTACAGCTCACACAAAATTTGGGTGGCTCCGGGGGGAAGAAAGAACAACGGCCGATTGGTAGAATTCATTGCAAGCACTTAAAGTGGTGGGGAAACACGCTAGAGAAAATGTTCAAATAAAGGTTCGGGCCAACTGCGACCGTGACAAGATCCAAAGCAGAGTAGTCATGGTCAACACATTCCCTTTGAGCTTATCACAGCATAAACTTAAAGTCTCAAAAACTGCAAGTGGAGCATCACATGCAGCGTGCTTCAATGAATGGAAACTAGACCTGATTCACACTTGCCGCCTGACTGGCCTGAGTCGGCTATCCAGCCTGGATAGCATTATCTTTGATAATTCTATCCGATGAGCACATCGGCATACCTTGCTGAAGCTCCGGTAGATTCAAGCCCATCCATGAGACTAGAGGTACTGCCTTCTACAAGCTGCCGAGAGTGGGCGTAAACGATATTTTTCTGGCACCTGTAGCCACAGCACCCTTTCCTGTGTGTTCCCCGCCATTGGCTTCTGCTGTTGCCATCAACGTACGCCGTCCGTAGGCTGAGTGAACACTGGCCAACCGGTTGCCGCAGAATTTGCTCCGCGCTTGTCTGCACCAGCGCAATGTTGCTCTTTGCTCCGCCCCGCTAAAATGTCCCCCCCCAAATGTCCTGCCTCTCCTCGCCGCGCAAGCGGCGCCAAGCATTGGGCGACTTTGGCCCAAACAAACGCGGCAGAGGCGCGGAGTTCAGTGAACGGGGGGGGGGAGGGTCGTCTCTTGCCATTGAGCTTTCAAAAGCGGGCAAACCTGCGGCCCATCATGCTGTCTTCTACTTTCTGTTGGGACAAGGCTCCACCTCACAAGAAGTGACCTTCACAATGCGAGCGACGGGGACAATCCATCAGACACAGCCACGCAGAATCTGCCGGCATAATACCCCGCGAGCCTTTGAACAAATGCCTCAGCTTCCTGCAAAAGTCGCCACTTAGGAAGTCGGGGAAAAAGGAGGGGACAGCTTTTTATCTATAAGTGTTCATGGTCAGTGTTGTGTCGGGGTTGTACAAGGCACATCTGCTTCTGAGTTCTATGAGCGCTCCATGAGGGTCTGTGGTCAATGCAGGGTTTTTGGGGAGGCAGCCGGGAGGCACCAATAAGTTTAGCATTTTGCTCCGCCCGCCCCCTGTTCCATCTCCTCGTTTCTTAGCATCAGTACCTGCTGCACCGCTTGAGCCAGGTGGCTGTTTTCACGGGCTGCAATCGGGGCCAGCACAAAAACCTGACCCTTCACGGGCAGAAGTCCACCATGAAAAACATTGTCTCATTGGCTGCTTGTATGAACCACATATCATGGGTGCACGTGTTGCAACCAACGGGCAATCAGCAAAAGGGCTTGCCATTCTTTGTTCTTAAACTTTGGGCGCAAACAACTGGACAGACCGCCACAAAAATTGGGGGTGGTCCAAGAGGTGACGGTTGAACAAGTCTGAGATTTGGATGACAAGGCCCTCGAAAAAAGGGCGTCACTGTGCAACTAAGATTTGCCACAGTTTGCCTTGCATTGAGCTATATCAATGTGGTACTGACGATGTAGCTTGATCTCTCAAGCACTATCACTGCCCTGGTCGTGTGACTGTCGTGATTTTTGGAACCCAAACAATCATGAAGCTCGATAGATGCGCTGGCTGAAACACACATCACACATCCATTCCCTGGAATGCAAGCAATGAACAAACACCAAGCTCTGCATAAAATTGGTTTCGCTGCCTGGCGATATACCTTCCAGCCAAAACGAACAGCGTTAAAAGCACAGGCGCAGAAGTGCCCGAAATCCTAGAAGAAGCAGGAACCAACCATCGAACATGAGACAGGCAAAACAACACAATGCAAGTCACTGACCACAAATACAAACAAACAATCAATTGAGTCATTGCAACTGAAGGCAAGCGAATGTTTATCATTTACAGAGCTGCAACAAACATTGCAATACATATATGCACACAATGCAAGGCACGCAACGGAGCGACTGAACACCCAACCAAGAAGCACCGCTGTTAACCATCAAGCACCTTGGTGAACATGAACACCAACAAAGTACTAAATGAAACCCATCTTATCTCATCACAATTCTAGGCCCAGCGCTTGCCAGAGCAGCATCTCATCTGCGGTCATCTGCTGGAAAGGT
Source organism: Effrenium voratum (assembly GCA_963377175.1). NCBI lineage: Eukaryota > Dinophyceae > Suessiales > Symbiodiniaceae > Effrenium > Effrenium voratum. The sequence goes on from CAUJNA010003330.1 coordinate 407,487, forward strand.
TCCTGGCACTCAACTAAGCGCCAAGCTGTGAATTCTTTCCCGAAACATTGCCCTCCCCATTTCCTCAAGTTAGCCCTTGTCCGGGCCTTGTTCGGGAAAACTCACCTGGGGCAGGGTCTTATGAACTAGAACATCGGTTGTCTGACCAGTCGGCGCGATGACAGTCGGTTGGGTCAACGCGGCTCTTTGGAGGGTCGATTCCTGGTTTGGTCGTTCCCAAAGGCTCGCCGGAAACTGCTGGCTCTGGCGTCCGAAAAGCCCGCCGTGTCGACGCCCAGGGCATGGCGAAGGGACCCTCGCTCAATGACGTGAAGCAAAAACAAGGCTGCACCCTAGCAAGCCCAAATGGGGGTTGATCAAAAGGTGCTTTACATGAGATGACCATCAGGGAAACCACCGAAACAAAATGACTTTCCCCGCACGGAAAAGGCTACCATTGGTCATTTGGGAGTTTCGCGGGTGTCTGATAGTCCCTGCATGTTGCTACCCTTTTTCAGGCGGTTACACATAAGCGAGAGTCCTAAGACTACTTTGAAGATTTGGGACACTTGTCTTTCACTAGCCTCTTTCTCGCATGCCCTCAAAGACCCCCGCACCTGGGTGGAAAAAAAAATGCGAGGCCAAGAGGTCCTTTTGAACCCGTCGTATTCTGACAAAACCAAGCTAGGGATACGACTGCCTTTGCCGCTGCTGCAGGCTGAAAGGCTAATTCAACATGAGACCAGCATAATCAGCTGCTCCCCATGTGCGACGGAACGTAGCTGCTGCGGTGTAGAAGCTTCCGGGAGATTGTAGTCTGTTGTATCTGTCAATGATGCGTGGCACGTGCTTTGCCGTAGCACCATGGACTATCTGCGCGTGGACGCCTGATGCGCCTAAAGCTGTCACCCGCCAGCGCTAGCGCTGCGGAGCAAAGCAGGGACCAGTGCGGCATGACTGGCACCAGCCAGGAAGGGACAGGCCGAACAGAGGCGAGGGTCGGAAGGAAAAAATCCGCTGCAGCAAGAGCGGACATCCTCCGGTGCTGCCTTCGGCACAATAGCCACAAATTACCATAACATACCGCAAAATCCAACAGCCAGATTTAACTGTGCTGCCACAGAAACATCTTGTACAAGTACCATCATATTTATGTCCAACACCGCTCAAGGATGTTCAAGGCAATCCTCCCGCAGCAATCAGATCAGCGGCCAGCTGAGCGCGTGGCCATGCTTGATGGATCCGCAAGGCATGCCCGGCAAGGGCCGGGGCGGGCATGATTGGGCACGTGTTACTTCTGAGACAACCAAACAACTGTAGACGCAGTTGCCGACACAAAAGTGCCGACAAATCTGTCGAATGACTGGCCCGTGGTCCGAAGTGCCCAAGGATGCCAAAGGCCCTTTGGAGGCGGGTCATTGGCGAGTTGGCGAGTACTGGCTCTGATTGACTGGTGACCAGCCTGCTGCTATCTGCAACTGTTGCAAAATGTTGCAACAGGTCCCCCCTTACATTCATCGGGTGTGGAGATCTTACAAGGGCACCAGATGTGGGGAGAGGCATGAGGCAGGATATGTACTCTCACTTGCCCAAAGGACCCAGAAAATACAAGGCTAAGCTTTTGGGGCCATGACCAAAATGGACCAGACGTGGAAAACAACTGAAAACTTGAGGATTCTGATTCCTTCTGCGACCGTCTCGCAAACCCAGGGCACCCTCGTCGTCTGGCTGGCCTGGCGTCAAGCCCAAAGGTCAAAAAGTCTCGAATGCATCCCCAGCCCCCAAGTGGAGAGAGCGCCGAGAGAGATTGAAAGGTCTAAGTTTGAGTCCATGTTGCTGTGGCTTTCTGCCTGGCAAACCAGTCAACAGGCTTCAGCCTTGCAGGGTCAAAGCTTCTTGCTTACACTGCACCCGCAAAAGAGAAACTACCCACATCTCATGCACTCGTGCTGTTTGCCTGAAAGGCTACTCATGCAGTAAGGTGAAGCCTCAGGTGTAGGTCAACAGCCGACAACACGGAGCATGGCACTGACATCACCACGGCATCAAGTGCTTCAAAGTGCTTCAGGTGCACAAGACAAGGTTCATCTCAGTGCCCATGAAAGATAAGGATTTGTGAACACGTAAGACGAGTGTGCGTCTCTTATCCTTCACAGGATCCTCTCCTGCAAACGCAGGACTCCCCTCTCCCATCAATTTCCCAGGTGGGACTTGTATTATATATATATATATATGTATATATATATATATATCTATATTTGAAATTCCGTTTCACGCCAACTCCCAAAATAATTCTGAATCCTAAAGGGGTCTCCAAGATTTCGGGACCCGTTGCTGCACTCAGAGCCTGCAACAAAGTTCAAGCCAGGCCTGGGCCGGGGAAAAAGAGACCTCGGCTCGAGCCGGTCGAAACCTAGTTCTGGCGAAGATCAGAGAGAGTTTCCTGTTTCACTGATAAATAACCTCTGATTTAAGAATGTCCCTTACCAGCCAATACTTGACAAACACCCACAAAGTTCTTCAACATTGCCCACAAAATCCTTTTATGCACCCACCAACAACCTGGAAATTCAAGACCAGTGCGACAAGAAATGACAAACATTGTTGAAAGTACAAGAGCTGTTGCCAATACTTCTGGCAATACTACTTACTTTCATAGTTGCAAGGATCATTGGTTCCTTTTCTGGATCTTGACAGAGTGAGCTGGTCAGGAACGGCAAAGTGTCATTCTATTGGTTGTTGAACAAATCAGAGCTTCATGAAGCTTCAATGTTGGTCCCCCTGCCAATGCAAAGGCCCCTGAATGACCATTGCCCTGGAAATAACAACATGGCAATTTGTGTTTGCCTTCTTTCATAGCCTTATCTCCTTAACAATTGAAAGAATGGGCACAAAAGGATTCAACATACCAGCTGTCCACTTGCATGATTTCTGGACAAAGGGTACCTCAATGGTACAATCCAAGACCCCTGAAAACAAGCCCCCCTTGTCAAAACCAAACCCCGCCGAGCCGCCGAGGGGGCTGCAGGCGAAGGCGGAGACACCGCGCTCGGTCGATGGCACATCGTCCCCTCGAAAGGACGGGTGGAGTGATGTTTTCAAGGGGGCCCCCCGGCATATGTTTCAAAAAGTGATGATTCAATGAGGGGCAACAAATCTAAAAAGTAGCGGGGGGGTTGGGGGGACCCCTGAACTATCTATCCAGACCTGAGATGTCTGGCGACTTTCAACTCAGGTCCACAGGTCCATTATTTTTCTGAATCCTTGTCTGACTTCGCAAATGACCTGCTGGGTTGACCGGCCAAGAAACATGAAAAATGAGCCGCTTGTGATTGAAATGTGGGTCATCCAAGCTAAAGATTGTGTTTGGCAGCCAGTCAACCAATTTGAATAGGGCTACCTGTGACCCGGACACATACTCACTGCCTGACAATTTCTAATCGCACCCCTTTCATGAGGAACCTTAGGATTCAAAAAAAAACTTGCGCTTCATTCATTCATTCATTCATTCATTCATTCATTCATTCATTCATTCATTCATTCATTCATTCATGCATTCATTTATTCATTCAAACCCTTGAACGGTACTTCTGATACTTCTGATACTTCCGATCCCGAGACATACAGATGTACGTGCAATCATGTCAACATGCTAGACAGTCGCGCATCCCATTTGCTCTGCGAACATCTGGAAGCTGCTGAACCCGGGTAGTGTAGTGATTCTTCAATTGTTGGGTGAACTACCCTCTTATCCAGAAGCTGGATGGGCATCTTTCTTCACGCCAGCGAGAGCATGACAAATCAATATTCTTCCTTGAGCCAGATTGGAACTGACAACCACGGAACGACCATCACGGCAAAACCATCGCGCCTGCCCCATGGCCTGTCCCTCGCTGCAGCAGGACACGATGTCCACCGTCGTGCCCTGCGAAGATGGTTGGCAGTGCCATGAAGGCGCTGGGACATGCATTGGATCCATCTGTCTGCCCCAGAGGCATTGCTTCTACAACAAACAGAAAGGCAAAAAAGAGATTGTGAAACGTGGAAGTCTTCTGGGGCCCTTTTGTCATATCGCGGTACCTTTGAAGGGTTTTCAGAAAAGGGCTGCCATTTGGTCAGCGCTTCAATAGTTTGAATACAAATACCAATAGAAAACTGCCATTTTCGCAAAGAGCAAGCTGACCAATGACCAGCAAAACGAAAACTATCCACAAGAACCGGAAGCAAAGAAGACAGTTCGCTGACCCAACGGCCTTCCAGATGTACGTCAAAAATAATGGATCATTTGTACCCCAAGATTAAGGTCGCTCAACACCGAAGACACCAAATTCTGAGTCAAAGCCACTGGCTTGCGTTGGCTAAGACCCCTTGTTGCTTCGCTACAACAATTAGCCAACTTGAAACTCCAAATCCTCTTTTGGATGCAAACGAGCCCCAAGCGACATGCGAACTTGGCGAACAGCCCTGGTCTCGGGTTGCTGGGAGTGTGACCCAACGACCACCACCACTGAGCAATGCCCTGAGAGATGACGACGACCACCGACCGCTTTCGAAATCCGCGCCTGCTGCCTCGGAACCCCAGCCGCCTGCAAGCGTCTACCCATAGACCGTGGTTGCCCAGCTCCCCCAAGCTTTGGGCAAAACCAGCAAGCGACCCCTTCTGCAACGCTTCATGATGTGTATTTCCACAGGAATGTGTCAAAACCCGTTGGACCGGCCAGCAAAAGGTGCCTCACTTTGACACACAACAGGCATGTCTCCCACGTTCCAACCCTTCTGACTTCAGAATGCATCAAAACGAGTTTCAGCAGCAGACCTTGTTCAAGGTGCCCCTGAAAAAGGTTTGATGAGGAAGTCTGAAAACTTTGGGCCAACACAGAAAAACTCATCCTTTTCAGCAAGTGTTGGTGTGGGTTGCCACCCTTGGTGGGTTGCCCTTACTGGGTTGCCCTGTATCAAACTCTTCTGCAGCTTTTGCTTCGGTGCACCAAACGAGTGTTGGACTCACCCATCCCCGTCCTCTGCCCCCCATTCGCTGCATCCCCGCGCCTGGCCGGTAGCCACCTCAATATGCGACCAGCAACAAGGGGTGCCGCATTTAGCAAGCATTGGGCAACTACTTTCTGCTTGTACTCCCAGAATGTGCTTCTTGATGGGTTTCACCGTGATTGCCTACCATGGCTGGCCTTGATGCACTTGGCTGGATCAATGATCCCGCCAAATATCCCACGTCTGCCTTGGACTGAACTAATGGCGTGGCCCAGCTGAAACCTGCCACGGGCGCCCGCACGGTCACCGCCTCCATGGCAAAGCTCGCGGGCGCGAAGCTTTGCACCTCGGCTCTTCATGCAAACGGGTCGTTTCGCAGAAGTTCACCCAGCCAGTTGGGATGCCGGCCCTTCGGACTGACTGGCTTTTAGCATGGTTCCTCCTGGGGAATGTATATACATGTTACATGTATATGTATACTCATGTGTATATGTATTATATATATATATATATATTGTGTCATGGCCATAGACCCCTGACTGACCATGGAGTGGAAACCCGTATCGTCTTTGCCCTGAATCCAAACTAAAGGGTTCCTGACCAAATCCAGGCACATCCAACAACCATGTCTATTGACTGCAACTGAAAACATGGATTGGAGTTGACACAGGCGCTGTCTGCTGGTACATCGTGGCATAAGTGGGCGCAGTGAATAGGGCATCATCTCATAATTGAAAGTGTCAGCCCCCCCCCCCGCGCCCCCCCCCCCCCCAAAGGATGGAAATCCAAACAAGGAGCTGACAAACATGATCCCCCTGTGAAGCACTGTTGGCGATGCTTAAAGCCTGAGCCCAAACTTGGGACGCGCAAAGAAACGGAAACTGCTTAGTTGAAAGTCTGTATGCAGCACCCCATGCAACCTCACAGTGGAGTGTTTGCTGAGTGGCTCAAAAGAGTGTGAACTCGTATGAAATTGCATTCACGTACGCTTCACCACAAGTATCAAGTCCAGGAAAGACGAATGGGAACATATAGCTTGTTCATCTCTTCGGCAGGATGCACCAATTTGCTTAAGCACTGCTAGATGGCGCAGCTGTCATGAAAATGATGGGCTTTGCTACATCATGAGGCGCTATCACTTCTGTACACGACCCGAGACCTATGCTTTGGATAAGAAGCGTGTACCGCTGCAGACTACCAGCTACGCATCTTGCTGCTCTAAGCCCCTTGCTGGGGCGTCAATGCCAAAGGCGGGCGCCTCCGCGGGATGAGGCTGGGCCATTTGGAAGCATTCCTGGAAAACCAATGCCCAAAGATGGCTGCAGAATGACCCAGTATTCCCCAAAGCATTCTGCGTCACTCGGAAGGTCACCGATTGGGTTTTCACTTGCAACTTCGGATGAGAAGCTTGAACATTGTCACCACGGTCTGGCCGAATCACCCCTGCGCCCTTGAGGGCTACAGGCACCGCCACGAAGGGCGTGGGGGTCCAATTGCCACGGCTGTCGGCCGTACCCCAGTCCTGGAACAAGGCCTTGTTCCGAGGTCCTGTGGTTTGTGCTGAACTGCCCAGAGTGCAAATGGCCTCCTGTCAACTCAACGCAATGTCCTGCCGACGAAGCGCACTGGAAGTAAGCTGGGAGTGATGTGAATGCAAGTCAAACTTCACACTCAATATGCATCGGTCTCCCGTCTCGTTGGGGGGCATTCTGAAAATCGGGGTTTCCAAGATGAACAAAACAAATCCTCCTTTGGGCAAGGGATCAACACAATTCCCAAGAAACCCAGTATTTGGATCGACTCCCTTGCTCACCTCTTTATATAGCTGTCTTTCTCGTGTTGGCATGCCCATGGCCGACTCCAAAGTATAATCCTACTTTGGTTCACTGCTCCCTCCGGTTCAGGGAATTTGCAGGTGCCGCAACCCCACTTGCGAGCCTCTATGACCCTCCCCAGACTCCACAACAGCACTCTGATCTTATGCAGCAAGAGGCTTGCAAAGGGCCCAACCTAGGATTGGCTTCTTGTGCAGACCTCGCCGAACGAGCGTATACCTTTCACATGTGGCAGGCAACCCTAGTACCAGTGATTCGTGGTCACTGCCCACAATCATCCCAAAACTTGCTATACACACACGTCAACCAAGTTATACGTAGCAAAACGCAAATTAAATGGCCCACGATAGTTTGCAGAGGTGTCAACAAGTGATAAATGGACAAACATCATGTGCATGGTCTTTTGCTCACCAAAATTTCACGCTACATGCCGGTTCGTTTGTCCGGGCTGCTGGATGCAAATGCAAACTGGCAAAATACAAGGTTCTGAACACATGTCACGGTGACTCAACCTCCGAATTAAGTGAGCAAGATTCTCTTGGCTCCCTTTGCAAGCTCTGCCAAAAATTTGCTTCAACTTGTTTCAAACCGTCCCACTGGACTTCAGGCAATGCAGCGACAAAAGGCTGGGAGGTGTTCAAATCCCGCGACGCTGCAACCATTCGACATGTTAGAAATCAAATCCATTTCCTCTTGTTTGGGTCTGTCTTTGGTACCCCTTTTAGGGTTTAACGGGAATTCAAAGGAAACCAAAGCGCGTTTTGGTGCTTCCATACCACAACTTGGGATACCACCCATGCGCCTCTGCGTATGAACTGCGCGTGCCCATTCCGATCGCCATGGGTGCCTCGCGAGGGGTAACGTGGATAGACTGCGATGACTTTCTGACACGATCATCGTCGGCATAAGCTCCGAAGCTGCGTGTCAATTTGATTGCTCGCTTCTAGACAGTCTGTCAACGTGCATCCCAGCGGGTGGCCACGTTTACAGTTGTGTCATTGACCGGGACAAACAGCAAAGGCAAGTGTGCGTTGAGAAACTAGAGAAAAGGAAAGGGATGACAGTGACAAAACATGGGCTTCAACCTACGAAAACGCTTGCCATCATTGAGACTAACGAGTTTGAGGAACCGCGTGCCCCACCGCATAGTCGCGAGGTTTCCCTTGTCGCACACGTGGTTTAATGACGATTGCTATGACGGTCATCATACGTTACGCAAAATGAAGCATCAGCAGCGAACGTGTCGTTTGACATCGGTTTGAGTTTCTGGCGCAACAACAACAACAACAACAACAACAACAACAACAACAACAACAACAACAACAACAACAACAACAACAACAACAACAGCAACAGCAACAGCAACAGCAACAGCAACAGCAACAGCAACAGCAACAGCAACAGCAACAGCAACAGCAACAGCAACAGCAACAGCAACAGCAACAGCAACAGCAACAGCAACAGCAACAGCAACAGCAACAGCAACAGCAACAACAACAACAACAACAACAACAACAACAACAACAACAACAACAACAACAACAACAACAACAACAACAACAACAACACCACCACCACCACGACGACGACGACGACGACGACGACGACCACAACAACACCAGCACCAGCACCAGCACCAGCACCAGCACCAGCACCAGCAACAGCAACAGCAGCAACAACAACAACAACAACAACAACAACAACAACAACAACAACAACAACAACAACAACAACAACAGCAGCAACCTTGCGTCTGATAAGATGTACTTCTTTCTGCATAAGGTGACACCTGCGCCTGCGAGCATGTACTTTCTCATAAGCGTATCGCTGGTTGTGCAGTTTCTGAGGCCCTCGCAGTTGACCACTTGGACATGGCTCTTGATTGTTGGTTGTTGGCCTTTGTTTGTTGCTTGTTGACTGTTGGCTACCAAATTGGCAACATGCACCTATCATTGCAAGAGGGCCCTACAGTCATATGGGCACCACCAAAGGTACCCATACATAGGTGTCTTTTTTAGAACCACCTGGTAAACTAGGGCCCTCTATGTTTTAACCAACTCAACCAAAAAGGCCCAGGTACTTGTTGGTCCCATTGCCCGTTGCTTCTCCTTCCGCGCCTCACTCCGTGTGCCCATTCCGGCTGCGGCCTGGCAGTTGAGCCCGCCCGGCCGGGCTCAAACACTCCACTGATGGGGCGCCGACTGCTCTTCCAGTAAAACTTGTTTGATTGTTTGGTGTTGTCCCAACCTGACACACATCCTACTTCAAGGGATTCCACAACTAAGCATGCATGTTGTAGATGTTCCGGCAGTTGCTGTGACGTTGCTGCCAGTCGTGTTGTTCGAACCCAAGCAAATTGCAAAGCTCGCGCCTCGACCCCGCTCCGCGTGCCCATGCCAACTGCCAGGGTCGCCTGGAGATGTGGACAGGGCGGTCTCGCGGATGAAAGCCAAAAGGGCGCCTAGTGCCTAGCACCTCAGATGCCCTGCTAAAAGCTTAACTTAAGTTTCCCTTTTAGTGGGTCAAATGGAAACCCCACGAAACCCTAAACAGCTAGAAACCCCTTACCACAAAAACAAGTGTCTGGTCCGCCTAGGGTATTGAGGGTCCCAAGTCTGCATGGAGAACCTGGCAGCCCACCACATTAAGTCAGACTTCAGTGTGTGACCATCCCTGACAACTTTAGTTAAGCTCTGCCTTTCTGCAATTTTAGCAAGACAAACGAGCTCCAATTCCGACATACCACATTAACTCCATTGATGATCGAGAACTCATGAGTTGGAGCAAGCTCGGGTTGAGCTGTGTCGAAACCAGCCTGACCTGCACGAAAAGTAACAGAAACAAAAACTTGTCTCCTGCAACCTCAAAAAGCGTCAGGGGAGTTGCTTTCTTTGCAACATCAGACTAACCAACTAGACTTCACATTTCCCTCATAGAAAATATACAGGGGCCCCTGAACAAAAAACCCAGGGGTCTCAATGCTTTCTGACACCTACCGTTCGTCCAGCCTCGTTGCCCCAGCCCCGCGTGCCCATGCCGATTGCCGGCGCGGCCTGGCGCAGCGTTCTGCCAGTCTGGAAAGCTTCGTGAGTCGACTGACAATTGTCAACAGAAATCATTTTGGAAACCTGAAGGATTCAGGGTCTGGCAAAGTCTGGGTGCAGGTTTGCTCGCAAACTTATGGGTCGTGCCAGCCACGACGAATCAACAAACACACATATTATGAACACACGGACACACACACATATATATATATATGTAATGTATATATATATAAATATATATATATATATTTATACAGATGTATAAAGAGAGAGAGAGAGAGAGAAGAAAAAAAGAGGGAGAGAGGGAGAGGGGGAGAGAGCGCTATCCTGCAAAGCAATGTGAGTGGAGTTATCCTCTCTTGTGAAACATCTTCTGTGTCCAAATCAATACGACTCCCTTTTTGCACCCCATCCCTGAAAGAGTCCCTGGTTAATCAATCCTCATCTTCAGGCTGGTTATCGTCGATGAACCCGCCCCCCAAGAAAAAAAGGTAGCTTACTTCATGCAGAGCCGAATGATTCCTTGTCCCCGAGGATGGCTGCGGCTTCAGGATGCTTTTTCGTGGCCTGAAACTGGGCATGTCCGCAATGCCCCAGGGTTCAGAGCAATGGCTACATAAGCGCTGCTTTAGCGGGACACCTTGGTGTTTGTGTAAAATCATGACACCCCAATCACGTTCTCCCCGCCATGCGGAGGTTTCAAGATATGTTTAGAAAGGATCCTAAATATCAATCCAAGTCATAGCGCCCATTGTTCATCTGAGCTGCGCTATTTGCATGGTTAAATGGTCGGGTGTCCCCACCTAGTTCTCCAACGCTGCACCTGTTTGACTCATTCACCTCGTTTTCCAACGCCGAATGTGTTTGTGATCTCAACCAGTTGTGTCATGGCCCTACCTTGTTTTGGGGGTGTTGCCACCTCAATTTGCACCTAATTCAGTATATTTCCCAAACATGTTTCCACCCGGCCTTGACTCTTGTCTTCTGTAAGCAAAGGCAGTCACTCCAGCATCAACTGGAAAACATGGAGATATCTTTCTTCTCAAGACCATTGAACAGCTATTTGCCTGGCACCACTGGGGTGCGTAAACTCTGGAGGGGCCGGTGAGTAGAACTGGTATCCAAAGCTGCTAGCTTCATTGCTCTTTGGAAAAGAGTAGCGTAACCCGGTATCCAGGAGCTGGATTGACCAGGTAGGCAGATCTATCTCTCCACCAAACCTGCCTTTCTGCAAATGTTGCGACCGGACCTCCACAAAAAGCGGCGGCTTCATAGAACTTGCCTCTTACCTCCAACTCGTGTTAATGCCAAAACCGGCCGGGATCCTTACTTTCTTTGCAAAATCAGAAAATCAAAGTGACTAGACTTCACATTTCCCGGAAAGAACAATAGAGGGGCCCCAGAAAAACCCAGGGGTCTCAATGCTTTCTGACACCTACCGTTCGTCCAGCCTCGTTGCCCCAGCCCCGCGTGCCCATGCCGATTGCCGGTGGGGCCTGGCGCACGGTTCTGCCTTCTGCCAGTTTGGAAAGCGTCGTGAGTCGACTGCCAATTGTCAACAGACAGCACGTTGGCTTCCTAAAGGACTCAGGGTCTGGCAAAGTCTGGTGCAGGTTTGCGCGCAAACTTAGGTTGGTGCCAGCCACAATGAACCCATGAACACACCTATTATGAACACACAGACACACACGCACACACAGACACAGACACAGACACAGACACACAGACACACACACACACACAGACACACAGACACACACAGACACACACAGACACACACAGACACAGACACACAGACACACACACACAGACACACACACACAGACACACAGAGACACACAGAGACACACAGAGACACACAGAGACACACAGACACACACAAAGACACGCGCACACACACACAGACACAGACACAGACACAGACACAGACACAGACACAGACACAGACACAGACACAGACACAAACACCACACACAGACACCACACACACACACACACCACACACACACACACGCGCGCACAGATGCGCACACACATGCACGCACGCACCCACACACACACACACACACACACACACTCAAACACATCTCTGTATACATATATGTATACATATACATATACAGATATATATATATAGAGAGAGAGAGAGCGCGCTATCCTGCAAAACAATGTGAGTGGAGCTATCCTCTCTTGTGAAACATATTCTATGTCCAAATCAATACCTGTCAGAACTGAACCCCTCTCCTCCCCTTTGGTACCCCATTTGTGAAAGGGCCCCTGGTTAATCAATCCTCATCTTGGCATGCACCGCTCCTCCGAGACTGCACTGCGCGTGCCCATTCCAGCTGCCATGGACGCCTGCAAGAAGCGAGCTTGCCAGCACTTCAAACGGGAGCGTCAAACACAGCGACCCTTCAAAATGCTTGGTTTCATGCTGGTTGTTGCTGAAGCCCCCCTGCCAAAGAAAAAGGGTGGCTTACTTTGATGCACAGCTGAATGACAATGATTCCTTGCCCAAGGACGGCAGCCGCTTCAGGATGCAAACATGGCCTGAAACTGGGGTCCGCAAAGCCCCAAGGTTGAGAGCAATGTCAAAAAGAAGCCTCCAGCGAGAAACAGTGGCGTTTGTTCAATGAACATTCTCCCCGCCAGGCGGCTTCGAGCATATGTTTAGAAAGCATCCCAAATGCCAATCCAAGTGATGGCATCCATTGTTCATCAGAGCTACGTTTTTGCATTTTAAATGGTCGGGTGTTCCCACCTCGTTCTCGAGCGCTGCACCCGTTTGACTCATTCACCGCGCTTTCCAACACCCGTATATGTTATGGCCCTACCTCGTTTCGCACCTAATTCAACATGTTTCCCCAAACATGTTTCCACCCGGCCTTGACTATTGTCTTCTGTAAACAAAGGCAGATCGCTCGAATCTACAGTGGCAACTGGCTACAGTGTGGCAACTGGCGTCAACTGGAAGACGTGGAGATATCTTCTTCCCAGGACCATTGAACAGCCATTTGCCTCCCACCACTGGTGCACGTAAACTCTGGAGGGGCCGGTGGGTGGAACTGGTATGCAAAGCTGTTAGCTTCCTTGCTCTTTGGTCGAAACTAATGTGGCCATCGCGAAGCTGGCTTGACCAGGTAGGTAGGTCTCCCTCGACCAACCTGCCTTGCTGCAACAAACTCCAATGCCCAAAAACCAAAACTAACTCCACAGCTGACAAAAACTCACGCGTTGGATCACTGAATCGCTGGACCTCCGCAAAAAGCGGCGGCTTCATAGATATTGTCTCTTGCAATAGTCTTACAGCCGTCCGCCAAAAAAGCGTCTTGATACCAACACCAGCGGAAATCCCTACTTTCTTTGCGCATTCCCGGAAGACGAACTAGGGTTCGTATTTCCCCGCAAGTGACATGTGGAAGGACCCTGGAAAAAAACAGGGGTCTCGCTTTCCAACACCCACCGTTCGTCCAACTGCTTTCTGCGCCTCGTTGCCCCAGCCCCGCGTGCCCATGCCGATTGCCAGCGGGGCCTGGCGAAGGGTTCTGGCGGTCTGGAAGGCTTCGTGAGTCGACTGCCAGTTGTCAACAGAAATCATTTTGGAAACCTGGAGGATTCAGGGTCTGGCAAAGTCTGGTGCAGGTTTGCGCGCAAACTCATGGGTCGTGACATGGACACACATAGTATAAACACCCCAACACAGACACACATACACACACACACACCTCTATATATGTACAGATATGCAAAGAGAGAGAGAGAGAGAGAGAGAGAGAGAGCTAGCCTGGAAAACAATGTGAGTGGAGTCATCCTCTCTTGTGAAACATCTTCTATGTTCAAATCAATACCTGTCAGAACTGAACCCCTCTCCTCCCCTTTGGTACCCCATTTGTGAAAGGGCCCCTGGTTAATCAATCCTCATCTTGGCATGCACCGCTCCTCCGAGACTGCACTGCGCGTGCCCATTCCAGCTGCCATGGACGCCTGCAAGAAGCGCGCTTGCCAGCACTTCAAACGGAAGCGTCAAAACCAGCGACCCTTCAAAACGCTTGGTTTCATGCTGGTTCTTGCTGAAACCCCCACGCCCAAGAAAAAGGGTGGCTTACTTTGATGCACAGCTGAATGACAATGATTCCTTGCCCCCCAAGGACGGCAGCCGCTTCAGGATGCTTTTCGTGGCCTGAAACTGGGGTCCGCAAAGCCCCAAGGTTGAGAGCAATGGCAAAAAAACGGTGCGCTTGTTAAATCTATGAGGCCTTCATCACGTTCTCCCCGCCATGGGGAAATTTCGGGATGTGTGTAGAAAGGATCCCACATACCAATCCAAGTGATGGCATTCATTGCTCATCAGCGCTAGGTTTTTCGCATCTAAATGGTCGGGTGTTCCCACCTCGTTCTCGAACGCTGCACCCGTTTGACTCATTCACCGCGCTTTCCAACACCCGTATATGTTATGGCCCTACCTCGTTTCGCACCTAATTCAACATGTTTCCCCAAACATGTTTCCACCCGGCCTTGACTATTGTCTTCTGTAAACAAAGGCAGATCGCTCGAATCTAAAGTGGCCACACGTGGAAATATCTTCTTCCCAGGACCATTGAACAGCCATCTGCGTGGCACCACTGGTGTACGAAAATGTGGAGGGGCCGGTGGGTAGAACTGATATCCAAAGCTGTTCGCTTCCTTGCTCTTTGGTCGAAACTAATGTGGCCCAGTATCGTGAAGCTGGTTTGACCAGGTAGGTTGGTCTCCCTCGACCCCAAATACCAAAACTAACTCCACAGCTGATCGCAAACTCATGCGTTGGATCACTGAATCACTGGACCTCCACAAAAAGCGGCGGCTTCATAGATATTGTCTCTTACAGTAGTCTTACAGCCGTCCGCCAAAAAACGTCCAACTCGTGCTAATACCAAGGCGGGAATCCCTCCTTTCTTTGCGCACTCACGGAAGACGAACTAGGGTTCGTACTTCCCCGCAAGTGAATCATACAAGGGCCCTAAAAAACACAGGGGTCTCGACACTTTCCAACACCCACCGTTTGTCCAACTGCTTTCTGCGCCTCGTTGCCCCAGCCCCGCGTGCCCATGCCGATTGCCAGCGGGGCCTGGCGAAGGGTTCTGGCGTCTGGAAGGCCAGTTGTCAACAGAAATCATTTTGGAAACCTGGAGGATTCAGGGTCTGGCAAAGTCTGGTGCAGGTTTGCGCACAAACTCATGGGTCGTGACATGGACACACATAGTATAAACACCCCAACACAGACACACACACACACACACACCTCTCTATATATGTACAGATATGCAAAGAGAGAGAGAGAGAGAGAGAGCTATCCTGGAGAACAATGTCAGTGGAGTCATCCTCTCTTGTGAAACATCTTCTATGTCCAAATCAATACCTGTCAGAACTGAACCCCTCTCCTCCCCTTTGGTACCCCATTTGTGAAAGGGCCCCTGGTTAATCAATCCTCATCTTGGCATGCACCGCTCCTCAGAGACTGCACTGCGCGTGCCCATTCCAGCTGCCATGGACGCCTGCAAGAAGCGCGCTTGCCAGCACTTCAAACGGAAGCGTCAAAACCAGCGACCCTTCAAAACGCTTGGTTTCATGCTGGTTCTTGCTGAAACCCCCACGCCCAAGAAAAAGGGTGGCTTACTTTGATGCACAGCTGAATGACAATGATTCCTTGCCCCCCAAGGACGGCAGCCGCTTCAGGATGCTTTTCGTGGCCTGAAACTGGGGTCCGCAAAACCCCAAGGTTGAGAGCAATGGCAAAAAACGGTGCGCTTGTTAAATCTATGAGGCCTTCATCACGTTCTCCCCGCCATGGGGAAATTTCGGGATGTGTGTAGAAAGGATCCCACATACCAATCCAAGTGATGGCATTCATTGCTCATCAGCGCTAGGTTTTTCGCATCTAAATGGTCGGGTGTTCCCACCTCGTTCTCGAACGCTGCACCCGTTTGACTCATTCACCGCGCTTTCCAACACCCGTATATGTTATGGCCCTACCTCGTTTCGCACCTAATTCAACATGTTTCCCCAAACATGTTTCCACCCGGCCTTGACTATTGTCTTCTGTAAACAAAGGCAGATCGCTCGAATCTAAAGTGGCCACACGTGGAAATATCTTCTTCCCAGGACCATTGAACAGCCATCTGCGTGGCACCACTGGTGTACGAAAATGTGGAGGGGCCGGTGGGTAGAACTGATATCCAAAGCTGTTCGCTTCCTTGCTCTTTGGTCGAAACTAATGTGGCCCAGTATCGTGAAGCTGGTTTGACCAGGTAGGTTGGTCTCCCTCGACCCCAAATACCAAAACTAACTCCACAGCTGATCGCAAACTCATGCGTTGGATCACTGAATCACTGGACCTCCACAAAAAGCGGCGGCTTCATAGATATTGTCTCTTACAGTAGTCTTACAGCCGTCCGCCAAAAAACGTCCAACTCGTGCTAATACCAAGGCGGGAATCCCTCCTTTCTTTGCGCACTCACGGAAGACGAACTAGGGTTCGTACTTCCCCGCAAGTGAATCATACAAGGGCCCTAAAAAACACAGGGGTCTCGACACTTTCCAACACCCACCGTTTGTCCAACTGCTTTCTGCGCCTCGTTGCCCCAGCCCCGCGTGCCCATGCCGATTGCCAGCGGGGCCTGGCGAAGGGATCTGGCGTCTGGAAGGCCAGTTGTCAACAGAAATCATTTTGGAAACCTGGAGGATTCAGGGTCTGGCAAAGTCTGGTGCAGGTTTGCGCACAAACTCATGGGTCGTGACATGGACACACATAGTATAAACACCCCAACACAGACACACACACACCTCTCTATATATGTACAGATATGCAAAGAGAGAGAGAGAGAGAGAGAGAGAGCTATCCTGGAGAACAATGTCAGTGGAGTCATCCTCTCTTGTGAAACATCTTCTATGTCCAAATCAATACCTGTCAGAACTGAACCCCTCTCCTCCCCTTTGGTACCCCATTTGTGAAAGGGCCCCTGGTTAATCAATCCTCATCTTGGCATGCACCGCTCCTCCGAGACTGCACTGCGCGTGCCCATTCCAGCTGCCATGGACGCCTGCAAGAAGCGCGCTTGCCAGCACTTCAAACGGAAGCGTCAAAACCAGCGACCCTTCAAAACGCTTGGTTTCATGCTGGTTCTTGCTGAAACTTCCACGCCCAAGAAAAAGGGTGGCTTACTTTGATGCACAGCTGAATGACAATGATTCCTTGCCCCCCAAGGACGGCAGCCGCTTCAGGATGCTTTTCGTGGCCTGAAACTGGGGTCCGCAAAGCCCCAAGGTTGAGAGCAATGGCAAAAAAACGGTGCGCTTGTTAAATCTATGAGGACTTCATCACGTTCTCCCCGCCATGGGGAAATTTCGGGATGTGTGTAGAAAGGATCCCACATACCAATCCAAGTGATGGCATTCATTGCTCATCAGCGCTAGGTTTTTCGCATCTAAATGGTCGGGTGTTCCCACCTCGTTCTCGAACGCTGCACCCGTTTGACTCATTCACCGCGCTTTCCAACACCCGTATATGTTATGGCCCTACCTCGTTTCGCACCTAATTCAACATGTTTCCCCAAACATGTTTCCACCCGGCCTTGACTATTGTCTTCTGTAAACAAAGGCAGATCGCTCGAATCTAAAGTGGCCACACGTGGAGATATCTTCTTCCCAGGACCATTGAACAGCCATCTGCGTGGCACCACTGGTGTACGAAAATGTGGAGGGGCCGGTGGGTAGAACTGATATCCAAAGCTGTTCGCTTCCTTGCTCTTTGGTCGAAACTAATGTGGCCCAGTATCGTGAAGCTGGTTTGACCAGGTAGGTTGGTCTCCCTCGACCCCAAATACCAAAACTAACTCCACAGCTGATCGCAAACTCATGCGTTGGATCACTGAATCACTGGACCTCCACAAAAAGCGGCGGCTTCATAGATATTGTCTCTTACAGTAGTCTTACAGCCGTCCGCCAAAAAACGTCCAACTCGTGCTAATACCAAGGCGGGAATCCCTCCTTTCTTTGCGCACTCACGGAAGACGAACTAGGGTTCGTACTTCCCCGCAAGTGAATCATACAAGGGCCCTAAAAAACACAGGGGTCTCGACACTTTCCAACACCCACCGTTTGTCCAACTGCTTTCTGCGCCTCGTTGCCCCAGCCCCGCGTGCCCATGCCGATTGCCAGCGGGGCCTGGCGAAGGGATCTGGCGTCTGGAAGGCCAGTTGTCAACAGAAATCATTTTGGAAACCTGGAGGATTCAGGGTCTGGCAAAGTCTGGTGCAGGTTTGCGCACAAACTCATGGGTCGTGACATGGACACACATAGTATAAACACCCCAACACAGACACACACACACACACCTCTCTATATATGTACAGATATGCAAAGAGAGAGAGAGAGAGAGAGAGAGAGAGAGCTATCCTGGAGAACAATGTCAGTGGAGTCATCCTCTCTTGTGAAACATCTTCTATGTCCAAATCAATACCTGTCAGAACTGAACCCCGCTCCTCCCCTTTGGTACCCCATTTGTGAAAGGGCCCCTGGTTAATCAATCCTCATCTTGGCATGCACCGCTCCTCCGAGACTGCACTGCGCGTGCCCATTCCAGCTGCCATGGACGCCTGCAAGAAGCGCGCTTGCCAGCACTTCAAACGGAAGCGTCAAAACCAGCGACCCTTCAAAACGCTTGGTTTCATGCTGGTTCTTGCTGAAACCCCCACGCCCAAGAAAAAGGGTGGCTTACTTTAATGCAGAGCTGAATGACAATGATTCCTTGCCCCCCAAGGACGGCAGCCGCTTCAGGATGCTTTTCGTGGCCTGAAACTGGGGTCCGCAAAGCCCCAAGGTTGAGAGCAATGGCAAAAAACGGTGCGCTTGTTAAATCTATGAGGCCTTCATCACGTTCTCCCCGCCATGGGGAAATTTCGGGATGTGTGTAGAAAGGATCCCACATACCAATCCAAGTGATGGCATTCATTGCTCATCAGCGCTAGGTTTTTCGCATCTAAATGGTCGGGTGTTCCCACCTCGTTCTCGAACGCTGCACCCGTTTGACTCATTCACCGCGCTTTCCAACACCCGTATATGTTATGGCCCTACCTCGTTTTGCACCTAATTCAACATGTTTCCCCAAACATGTTTCCACCCGGCCTTGACTATTGTCTTCTGCAAACAAAGGCAATCACTCAATGGCATCAACTGGACAACGTGGAGATATCTTCTTCCCAGAACCATTGAACTGGGCCGGTTTCAGTCGACCTGATATGCTCCTATTAGCTTTGACACCGTGGTCTTCAAACACAGCCTTCATGGCTGTTCATTGCTCCTGGCCGCTCTGTGCTGTCATGCTTGTTGAACATAATTAATGCGGTCTGACATCCTTAAGCTGGTTTGTGCAACCGGCGATTCAGGCATCCATGACCCTTCCTGGCAACCCCTGGCAGGCAGGTCTCTCTCTCTCTCGACCAAACCTACCGTTCTGCAATTCTGCAAGCCAACCATCCTCCAATCCCGAAATACCACAACTAAATCCGCCAAAAGCAGCGGCTTCACAATTCAACCGTCCCCAACAATCGTCCAACTCATTTTGAGAATAAACTGGCCCCCTGCAAAACCCAGGGGTCCCAGCGCTTTCCGACACCTACCTGGACCTACCCGTGGTTCAGCTGCTCTCTGCGCCTCGTTGCCCCAGCCGCCCTGCGTGCCCATGCTGATTGCCAGCGGGGCCTGGCGCCGGCGAGCGGTGTCCGGCGTGCCGCTCCCTTTGAAGCCACGCGGCAGCAAAACACGGGTCCACACTCGAGAACAAGCTCAGAGTTGAGATGAAACAAGCAAAATACACCAATAAAGGACCAGGACATTCCAATGATGGCAAGGCATTGAAGTTTGTTGGCGTTATAGCCATCAGGCCGAAAAGGCCGTACTTGCCATGGCAGACCTTGAAGGATTGAATTACACATTAGCACATTCCAAGGTACCAGTGGAGCCGCGCCAAAACACAATCTGTCCTTGCCTCGGAGCTTCTCTGTGTCGCTAGTGCCTGCGCAAGCCCGGGGGGGCCAACAAGGTGCAAGTTGACATGGAGGGATGACGTGTCCGCCTTTGAGCCTCAGGCACCATCTGGCATAGGTGGCAAGGACTATATGGAACCCAGCGCAAGAAGTCCACAAATCGTTAGGACTCTGAAACCCAGGCAAGAGCAAGGTTGACAAGCAAAACGCGCCCTCTACTGCTAAACAATATCTCATCTTATTGGATGACAACTCGCCTTCGAACCTTGGATCCTAGTGGGGCCCACTAAACATATGTATATATATATATATACAGGCATACCGTTACTATATATATACATATATATATATATATATATATTTGGAAAGCTTGTTGCCCCTTTGACAATATCCACACACGTGCCAGTATGCAAACTGCCTCTGTCATGCGCTCCCTTCCGCGATATTGGCCCAACTTTGCGAGCAATAGTATGGAAGGCTGACTCGTGTCTCTCCCAGCCCTTTAGCACGTTGGCACTACAATAACCAGCAACGTGTACCGGCCTCGGCGCAAGCCCGGCCATGGACCGTGCCGCGCGCCTCGAACCCGAGCTTGTGGGTACCCCGCCATTTGGGCTGAAAGAAATCGACATTTCATGTAGCATCTTTGAAGGCCAAAGAAAATGATTCCTGAACCGCCCTGTGTGGTTCCCAAGGTTACAGTAGAGTACACCCAATTTGCTGCGCTTCCAACGGACGCATTGAAGCCCATTCCGGCAGATCGGGCCTTTCTGAGAAAAAGAAAAGTATATCTCTACCAAGATTCTAGCCAAAACAAGATGTACACAACCATAAGAGTTAGCAGCAGCACAGGTCATTCATGCTGGCAAAGCTCCCAGCTCAATCCGTTTTGAGCTCAGCGTGCCGGCTATGGCTCCTCGTCCAAATCGGAGTGCTCGATCTTTATGCTGGGTCATGCCCTCGAGCAACCTCGCCATGGATGCCGCATTGGCTTCGGACTGCTTCGCCAGCTTGATGTGGGCTGAATCCCCTCCTTCAAGGTGGCTGCCACCGCGCGCTGGCCGAACACAATGCCCGAAGTGGACACCATGTTTAATGATGTTGTTCGGGAGCAGCAGCGTGCACGCCGAGCCACAATTTCCCGATAGCACGTTTAGCCACGGCCTTCGCAAAAACCAAAATTCCATCTGAAGGGTTCCAATATCTGACACCCAGCGTTTCTGGAAGGCTAAGGCATCGGGCGCATCAAAATTGGAGTCAAAAATAGAACGTCAACTCTGCACAAGTTTGACACAGGGTCCCTCTCCGTGCCCGACTTGATGACATTTGCAAATGGGGCGTTTTGCCCAGACGCCGATGGGAGCCGAAGGGTTTGTCTCTCACCCTTGTGGCAATAAACTCTCCCATGATAGTGCATATACTGACATGGCTGCTTTCTTTCGGGCTTCTCATTTAGCAACATTCCAAGTCATGGAGACCAAAGCGGCATGTAACTGTGCGGGCTCAAGAAGCTTCGGCTTGCACCAAGAAAGCGTAGGTTGAATAAGTCTGGCATCAAATGTGCGAGTCTGCCAAGGCATAAAAGTGAGGAAAGGCTGTTGCCTGCGAGTCTTTTCATGAGCGAGCGCGCCTTCTTTCCTGCATGCTCATGGTGGTCAGTTATGGTGGAAAGATGAGATTTGCTTGAATGAGCAGGCTACGTAAAAAGGCCGAATGGTCATGAGAATCCGACTGTCAGACCAGATGTGTCCAATGAAATTGACATTATAATTCCGGAGGCACACATGTTGTGCAGGGTTGAGCAATCATGTTGCTTTCCATGTCAGTCTGGGACGAACACATGATTTTGGAGCTCTTCCTCCTTGTGGTGGTCAGTATCGTGGTTGATAGGGGGTGACGAGCAACATAATCATTAATATTAGGTTTGCTCCATGTGACTGAGCTCTAATGGATGTTCTATGGCATGACTCCAAAAACTTCAGTGATTGCTTCCTCAATCCCCCGCAGCCTTTGGGCTGAGAATAATCCATGTTCAAAGGCACTTTCTATGCTTATCTCAGTTGCCCAAAGCCAACCTTTGACCTTTTGGTTTCCCCATTTTGGTCCATGTTCAGTCATGACCCCAAAAGGTTGACCTTTTATTTCTGCATTCGTTGGGCAACTGAGGTATGCTTCCCAAAGGCGGGACTCGGCAAACAACCCGCGCAACGGCCCCAGCGGCCGCCCGGCCCCCGCCGGCGAGCTCCAGGTCAACGCCTGCGCACGCGGCGGTTTACGGGGCTCTGTCAGATTCTGCCAAGGAGTCCAACCAGTCCTGCGCTGGCTTTCCTGTTGGCTTATTCCAAGTTCGTTGGCTTCAAGTCTCTGAGCCTATGAACCTATGGGCCTTTTGTTGAATCGGTCCCAAATTCGGTATATCAATCTCAGTTACTCGAGAACTGTGATGAGAGGAAAGGCTGAACTTGGAACAAAGCTGCTAAACTCAAAGGCCGATGACTTTAAAATTGGACCTTGTGTTTGTCCCTTGCCTAGAGCTCCAGTACTGTTGTCGCATCTACAGCACTATTTTCGTGGTTCACAGGCTGAGCACGCTTTTTCAGGATCCAAGCTATGCTTCCATGTGCATGACAACCATGCCCCAAGTCCTGAAGCCTTCTCCCAACTGAGCCACAGCGACCGGTCCCACCGCAACCTGCCTCAGAGGCCTGAGCGGGCGGAAAGCTGCAGGCACCCTGGGACTTGGTGTCCCCAAGAGCAACTGTCAATGAAAAGAAACTACGGACACAATTTGCAGCTATGGAAAATCCCGAGTGCACTTGCCTGCGTGCCACTGGCAAACGCTGGCTCCTCCATGCCTTGTCTGTGACCATCGAGTCTGGCCTGTCAGCTATCTGTGAGCTTTGGTCGACAGCTGTCTAGGTCGGGCATTGTAGCCAACCAGCCATGTCAACCCGCGCTTCCCAAAGATATAGATAGGCATTTCAGGACTAATCTCAGAGCTAGAAGCAAAGTTGATCCCTCTTGTAGCAGTTGACAGCGAAACTAGAATCTGGCTTAGAGCCTCTTCAAGGCCAAACCACCAGGTTAGAAAGCTGGCGTCGTCCGTTTTATCACTTTCGGATGCCGGGGTTGTCACCCTCGGGAAGCTGTACAATGCAAACGTAGCAGTTGGCGAAGTACTTTGGGCTGCATGACTGTCGAGGATTTAAAGGTTAAAACATGACGTTCAGTGTGGAGAGTTCTGAGAAAACAGGCAGTTCACGTGAGTGACAATCTGGATCACAAGAACAACAAGCGCGAACATTTAATGTCCGGTTTTTCTCAAAGGGTAAACGAGCTGACTGACAAGCAACCGATATAAGCAAATGGGCAGGTCAGTTCCTCCGAGAGTCTTGCTATTACAACCGCCGCCTGCTGCAGTGGCTTGCAGCTGGTCGCATACTGGACACGAGGAAAAGTCAGAAAATTGGTTGGAATGGCGAGGTGCAGGAGTTGAAGCCTCCTGGAAAGCGTAGGCACGGACATCCAGTGTACTCCAACTCAGGAACTCAGAGTAAACCCCCAGCTTCTGGTTGAGCACCAAAGTGCCTGACCTTTGACTGCCCAGCTGACTTGAAGCCAATTGAATATAGAAAGTTTCCCATTTACCTGATCAACAGAAAGCACAAGTCGGCCCCTGGGCCCCAGGGCCGTTGGCATGGAGCTGGAAGATCGTTGCGAGGGCGCCTGCGCACGGGAGTGGAGCCCTCCAAAGGGAAGGTCTTTCCTTAGAGGCGTCTTGGACGTTTCAATCACCCACCAAAAGAATCAACGAAACCAGCGCCATGAATGGCTTTAGGGAGATCTTCTTCGGGGACTTGAGCCGCTCGGAGCTTGTATTGCTGGGCCAGAAGAGCTAAAATCGAAGAATCAAACCGAACGTGGGCTGGGGACCTTCCCGATTCCCCTCCAAGGTGGGTCACTTGGGTACCGGGCTTCGGTTCATGAGCGCCAAACGCCCGCCCGGCCGCTTCACTCCGCTCCACCACCAAAAGAATCAACTAAACCTGGCCCAAGAGGTCATGGTCCGAACGCATAGGCCAAACAACCATACCATGGCGTCAGGCAAAACCCCATCTCTTCCAGAAGGGTTCTGTACACCTCCGAGATTGGTGGGCACGACTCACCAAGATCTCAGGAAATCCAGAAGAGGTCCATCAAACACCCAGTTGAGGAGGAATATCCTTTTGGGAAAGAACCCAGGAGACAGTTTCTGACTTTGATAACCCCCAACTAAAACGGCCAAAATAATCATGGAGTCACGGCCAACGCAGGAAGCTACGGGAAACAATACGGAACTTCCATATTGGAAGAGAAAAGACGGTGACCAATTCTCCTTTCAGGTAAATGATGGAGGGCGTGGTGTTTGAAGGCCCTTGCAAGGCTAAGGGTGCTTTGCCGACAAAAATATTCAGTCGCCAACTTGGCATGGAACAAAACAGGCTTATGCCCTGTTGTGCTTGCTCACTTTAAGTGGGTCCCAGACAAAAGGGTCTGCGAAATAAAGAGAGGGGGGTTGGAGAAAAGCCAAGCAACCTACGAGTGATTCATTCAGAAAGGCATGAACCATTGACGGTGCCACACTTTCGTCCGTGGCTAATGGGTTTACTAAGTGCCCAGTGAGTTCTACTCAACTGAGTCATGACCAAAATGTGTTCGTAGATTGGTGTATTTACCCAAATCCATGTAAAAAACCAAAAGGGCCCTTGCTAACCTCAACTTAATTGGGTAGCTGGGAGCACGTATAACAGCAAAACGCTCAACACGAACATACTTGAGCTTGACAGACCTCATTTAGGTCAAGATCACATTTACAGGAGGAACCCGAAAAGGAAAATGCGTTACCATTCACACAGCATGCCAAAAACAAGCGTTTGAACACACACAAATTTCGAGGAGTTCCCTTTCGGGAACCCTTTGTTGGGGTGCCGTCTCTTCATTTTCAGCCGTCAGCCGCCGCTTGTGTCACTTTTTTCTTCCACACCCTGGGTCTTGTGATTGGATTCCCACTCCTGCGTGGAGACCAGCCCGTTGTTCAGAGCAAGCTCCGACCAGGACACGGTCAGCTCCTACAGAGCGAGCTGAAGCTGCCACTTGGAAGCTGCCACGTATGTCTATTTTAAGGCATTACAAAAGGTCCCGTTTTCCTCTTGAAATTTCGAACGAAGGAAGCTGAATAGCTCACCTTTAGCTATTAAATTATGCTGCTGCACTAGTGAAGGGCAAAAACACAAATGCCAAAATGCACAGACGAGTGAAAGACATGGCCCGAAAACTGCCAACTGAAGGAGCAATGCCGCTGTTGACGATAGCTTGTGTTTGCGCCAGAAGACACGAAGCAATGACCCCATTCACAGGTTGTGACAAGGTCCGTCTAAATTCAAGTGGATAATTCGCAAAGCACATGTGAAAGGGCAAAGTGGCAGCCACAACTGGCTAACTGGTTGATCCGGGTGGTTTATGGCAATGCTGATGTCGACAGAAGGAAGCGTCAAGGAGCGAACAAATCTCCTGGCCCAAAGTACCCCTCACCCCAGAAACAACGAAGCCAGCTATCTTGGAGATTGTCCATCTGGGGTCCTCGCCAATCAAACTCTACCTGCTGAAGCTAGCCCTCATAAATGGGATTGCTTGATTGGCAAGGTCGTCTTGCCCCAAAATGAGCTCCCCAGAAGTTGGACATCAATTCAAGTGTGATTTGTAGGTCTGGACTCAACCAGAAAAACACCTCAAACACTAGGCACGCATAGGGTCAGTATCCATCGGCCACCATGGTAAGAGGGCCCCCATGCTATTCCGGACAGTGCCGTCAAGCACCTGCAGCCCCAAGCCACGCTATGCACCACAACCACTTAAGCAAACTTATCTCGCCAAGCACCCGCACAACGTCTAGTGATTGGAAGAAGACTGGGCTTGACCGCACGCAGTTCATGCGCGACATCTATCACAAGCTGTACGGCTGCTCACCGGGAACACCGGGAATACGGATACAGCGGGCCCCGACTAACATGATCGCCCAAAAGGGGCAATCAAAAGGTCAGATTCAGATCCGGTCCCGCAGTTGAGTGAGGCAAAACCCCATGGTTGTTGAAACATCTTCCTTTCTTGATCAAGGCGAAGTTCAAACCGGATTCGATTTGTCCAGAGCATCAAGCTCTACGGTGTCCAATGCATCAGGTCGCCTGTAGCCCATCCCTGCTGCCCATGAAGCTTTGTTCGCCCCGGGAGCCTCAGGCTTCAGCACCTGGTAGTCCGGGAAAGCTTTGGGAGTGTGAGGCCAGCTCGGCATGCTGACCCCGAAACCAATGGCCAGTTGCATTGTGTCCTCTTTTCAGAAACACAAACAAGGGGTCTTGGCATTTCCTGATGAAAAGGAAGATCAGGGGAACAAGACTTGGGGAGGTGCGGCTGGGTTGCTAGCGAACGGAGCACAGCTGACCAACCAGAACAGGCGAGTGAGAGAATGCTGCGCTTCCGTTTGGAAACCCCAGTTACTTGAGCGGACTACCAGGGGGAGGTCCTGTGATGACAGGTGTGGGAATTACCTCATTCCCACAAACCCGAGGCAAAAGTCACTGAATGCCTTTGGGCAAGTAAGCATGAGCAAAGCTCCACGCGTCAGTTTAGGCGCCGTCTGGTTGCCTACGAGGTAAGCGAACCATCCAGTAAGGCATAAAGCTTCAGCAATCATACTCAAGCGGACAAAACTGAATGAACAACAAAACCAACTTCAAATTTCCAAAGCACAATGAGCGGTAACTGCAACCTCAAGCGCTGGCTTGAAGACTGGAAGCCCTCTTGCATGTCACAATGGCCAGCCTCAAGTTGACTCAAGTTGCCCCCGAAGTTCTAACCCTCTTGTTAAACAACAAAAAGCTAGCAAAGTCCTGGAGAGCCACAAACAAGGGTACACCTGGAGGCCTTAAGGTCAGAAATCCACCATTGCATAAAATCCCGTACCCCCAGTGAACATCCCAATCCCCACTAAAATAGACTAAAATGGGTGGTGAACCTACCCCAAAATGGTTTGACCCACAGCCACATCGGGAGATTCCTTCTGATTTGCTTTCTCACACTGCCCCACCCCACCTCCTCTCCAATGGTGGCTCGGCCGGGAAAGCTTGGCGTGGGTGTAACCTCGATGGTGCACGCCTTTGCTCTGCCTTTTTCCCTATTTGTAGGTCAATGGCCAAACACAAACGTCTTTGGGTGAATTGCCTCAACGTTCCGCACCGGGGTGAAAGTATGCAAATGGCCCAGATATACTATGCCGCAAATTGGATGGAATGATTCAGATTGATGAAATCTGAATCAATACCACCAGCATAGACCCCAAACAGCACGTCTTGAAAACCATGAATGCTAATGCAAGAACATGACCAATGATACACACACACACACACAAACAAGCTTAAAAGCACGTTGTGCTTGCTGATTCAACACTCTGCAGCACCCTTCAGCGGCCAACGGCAGGTTTTACGTACTGGCTGCACTCCGGCAAGTTGGTCACTAAACGCCTCGCACATCCAACTGCCACAACCGGCAAAAACGACCCAAGCAGGTTTGAGTGTACCTGCCCTGCTGCAAGGCATTGAAGCTCAGCTTTGCATAGGGAGCCCATTAGTTTGGCCTGCGCAACAGCAGGCTGGCAAAATTGTTGGTCAACTCCTGCAAGAGCAGTGTGCGGATTAAGTAGGCTGGGCAAATCGAGGCATGTAGACCACTTCAAGGGTTCACGATGTCCGAAGAAGCTGGGGCTTCACACAGTGAAACTCTCCACCATGCAAGCTCCACCTGCAAGTCTCTGCAGAGGTGCCGGCAAGAAGAACAAACAACGGGGGGACATCCCAGCGTAAGTGAAAGATGTGCAACCACGGCTTGTTGAATCAGAGTGCCTTGAAGGGCCTTGAATCCTCTTGGCTCCGGCTCCACCCGACTTCAGCCATATTTGATGGGCCCTGAGCGTTTGTTGGTGGGAATCGAATGGAAGTCGTGCAAGTCGTGACCCAAAAATACTACTGAATGATTAGACCACTGCAGTTTTACGTACTGGCTACACTCCAGCAAGTTGGTCACTAAACGACTCGCACATCCAACTGCCACAACGTGGGAAGCCGGGAAACACGACCCCGAAGCAGGTTTGAATGTAACTGCCGTGCTGCAGGCATTGCCCATCACTTTGCTAACCTTGCTCTTCGTGCTTCCACAATTTAGAGTGTACTGCTGGCAGTAACTACAAGCTAGTTAAGATTTGTGTATGTGTACTGTATGCAGCTAGGCTAATAAACCTACTTGATTCATAAAACGTGTAGAAGCATCGATACCTAAATGCAACTGTCTGGAGGCAGCATAAGTTGAGTTGAAGTAGCTCACCTCGGAAACTGCCAACCTAATGGGCTCCCCATGCAAAGCTGAGCTTTAGACCTGCCGACGGGCTCAAAAGATAATCACCAAACCACATGCATCCTGCGGCATCTTTGAGAAAACGGCGCAACATACCAACATACCGGTTGGCCACTTAGAACCTCTCAGCCTCTCAGCTCACAGGATTCCGAACCCGTCTCAGCCTCCGGTGGGCGTAGCTGCCGACCTCCGCTCGAAACGGATCCAGTCACATGGCCCTTTAGAGGGACCTACCGTGACCTACCTTTCCTTGACAGGACGCTTCAACAAACATGTTGTTTACAGCATGTTGATGTTGTTGTTTTCATTACCCATGGAACAAGAATCTCCACAGGGTCCCACCGGTCATCCGCCTTGGGCTGCTTCACAAAAACTTTTGGCGCCTGACCCAAACACTTGGCCGCGTGCTCCAAGGCACATGGCTACTGTCAAAGACGACCACACCATGTAAACGTCACCCACGTTGTAATCAATATCACCTTGCATCCCTAGCTTAAAAGTGAAAGTTCCATCCTTGGATCCCAAGCGGATAGATGAATGGCGACCAGCATGAATGAGAAGTTGGTGCAACATCTTCCTGGGCCACGAAGGGCCGGGATCCACCAAACAAAGCTAGTAGTCAGTCGCACGTCCTCTGCGCTTGCAATGCGCATTCACTGCACCAATGGAACTAAAACATGTTGACGCCAGCAGCTATCAACCATGGAACGCGTGATTATTTCCGCTCGAGCGGCACCAAGCCCCTTCTTAATGCCACACAAGAAAATGCGCGCATCGCACAAGCGGCTCGGGTGGTTCCACACTATGCAAACTCGCAGTGACCACTGGGTCACGCGCGAGTCACCATGATCAAACGTGGCTGGAGCACAATGTGCTCAGTAAGAGGAACAGTTTGTCGTACATTGACCTTCAAAGAGGTAGTTCTTTCCTCTCACAAGGCCCCTCGACAAGGAGGTCTAGTAAACTCAACGAAAACCAACGAGCACCTTGAACAGCACCGTGGTATCTCCAACATCTTCGATAAGATTGAATGACGCACCAGCCAAAGCGTCATACATTAAAGCTTCAGGAAGCTCCCTGGTGGTCGGCGAAGTTCTACTATCTAAAGTGTATCCAATTCCACTAACAATCGTCGCAGTTCAATCAAAAAAGGGTTGCTGGCGCTCAAGGAAACAGCAGCTGGGAGCGAGTTTCCTGAATCACAGCACTCAGAACTAAAATGTAACACCAAGATGATCATCAGGGGGGCTGGGCACTACCCATTCAGCTGCACCCGCAACACTGGTCTCTGCGCCAAGCATGCCGCCCTGTGGAGCAAAAAGCATTGCATCAGCAAGAGGGGGTTGTTGGTGGACTTGAGACTATCCATTGCGGTTCTCCGTAACTTCTGTAAAAACCACGGTGAAATCAAATAGAGTTCGTGCCGGCTCAGGCGCTGCGCTGTTCAGATCTGCATCCCTCTGGAGCTAGCATAGGATTACTGGCGACATGCGCGTGGAATTGTCCAGCGAGCTTAGCCCTTTGTCACATAGGGAGCTCCGTCAGACAATGCTGCCAAGGAATCAAACCATGTGTCCTGCGCTTGCTTTCCGGTCAGCCCATTCCAAATTCGTTGGCTTCAAGTCTCTGAGCCTATGAGCCCATGGGCCTCGCTCGGGGAGATTGTCTCGACGGAATGTCTCTAAGATGGCGGCCCAAACATCGGCTGCGCCTGCGAGGCCGCACGGATCAAGAGATGATCTTGGTTATCGGGCTGATTGGGGTCAGAAAAAAGAAAAAGAAAAGATTATGGTCAAATTCGAGGGAGGACTGGGAAGAAAAAGAAGAATGTGCCAGATGGTGGAGGGTGCACGTGGTGTCAGAAGATCAAGTCTGTTCACAATTCCCTTTTGGGCCATCCTGGTGACGTGTTACTGCACTGGCCCTGAGAACCTGGGGTACATGCTTCAACTGTTTTATGGTTCGGCACCCACCTGAGGAAATACCAGATTGGGAAATATGCTTCAATCTGTTTGTTTCCAGAAAAAAAATGCACACGTGCGTGCTCCAGCCGAGTTGTAGATTGGGGAACTGAGGGAGAAGCCCCGAATCCCCCCCCTTCCCCGCCGCCCAAGCTCACAATGAGGCCTATTCTGGCTGATATATCCTTGCCGCCTGCTGGGGGGATTGCCCCAAACAATAAGCTTGACACACCCCACATGTCGGTATTCTTTAAGATGCCTGCAAAATGCTAGCCGATTCCAAAACTGAATAAAGGACTCTTCGAAGGGTCCTTCATCACGGGCCGCGCTCGCTCCCCCCCCCCCGCAAGGTGAGCTCGCTACAAATAAGTGGATGCGCAGTGGCCTACCTGTGTTGTTAGTTGGCTGTTCACGTAGTGTCTGCGTTTAGCATCTCTTGACTAAGCCGCTTTTTGTTGACATTCCCCAAGCAAACTTCATGCTTCATTGTCCCCGCCCAAGGAGCACTCGCCTGCAGGGTGGACCGCTGGGAGCTGGCCTCGACGGCTCCGTGGGAATTTTTGGGAGAGGCCATTTGTAACCCTGCGTGAACCCATTGTTTCCATGACCGTGTCTGAGCTAGAATCCCACATGGAATCAACATTTTGGGTGGTTCAACTCATGCCCAAAGGCTTTGAACAATCGATGATGAGAATGTTGTGAAAATTCTAGAGGGAGCTCGTCGGCAACAATTGGCCACATCCACATCTAGGAGGCATCTCGTGGACGCTGTCTGGGCTTAGGCTGTCAGGAGTGAATCGGGCCTGAGACCTTAGGAGGCTTGCTAGAGGAGAACAAGAAGTTCGAAACAAGATTAATTTATTGGGAGTCAACCATGGGTTGCCAACCTTGCTAGCCACCCCGAGCAGCCAAGTATGTGACAATATCATTGTAGCTGTTCAACAGAAACCATGACACAAACCCAAAATGAGATTCATTCAAAATCCGCCAGGGATACACCCAACAAACCAAAGCGATATGCAGCCTGCCAGAAAAAAGGTTTGGGCTGGGACCCTCACATGGGCACCTTTGTTCTCCATGCTGATCTGGCCGTGTTGTTCACTCCCCATCCAGTGTTGACACCTCCCCTTCCCTGACCTTGCCCTCTCCTGCCCATCTGGGCCCGTGGCGACTCAGCAACAAACGAAT
>CAUJNA010003330.1:448946-493946 GCA_963377175.1 Effrenium voratum
ACAAGATGGATTCCGCCATGAACAGGGTTGTGCATACATTATGTTTGTTTTAGGGGAGTGTCATAGACTGGAGCCAGGCTGTGACTTCTGACCCCAGCGCGAACCTTCGGATCTCGGTTGCCCGAGTGCCTGGCAGCTTCCACGTAGATCTCCTTAGCTCAAAACCCGTGAAAAACTATTGTGCAATGAAAAAACATACCGGCGAGAACCGTAGAACGACAAACCCAGTGCTTCCACCTACAATTTCAGTGACTGATCTAGAAAAATATCCAGTCTAGTCGCTTGTTGCGAACAGCTGCTCTCAGGAAGTGAGACAAACAAACACAAGCTCAGCAATAGCAAATTGGAATCACTCGGATTGACAGAAAGTGTCTGAGGTAGGTGAACATTGAGAAAGGTCTTACACCAACACGCAGCATCCACCTCGATAAGGAGAAGAAGGGTGGTGTTCTGCAAAACATTGCTCACCCAAAGGGATGTCTCGAGAAAAGTTCATCAAACAAGGTCAAAGGTGAAACGTGATATGGGTTGCTTCGTGTCTCATTTGTCAGCCCAAGTCGGCCCACTTGGCAAATGCCTTGAAGAGGTCTGGAAGCAAACGAGCGGCTGAAATGCTCCACCACAGGTTCCCTGAAATTCCGTCCGCTTCTGTCACCCCGCCTACCCCACTTCGGAGCGCCAACTTTGCAACTCCCACCCAACACAATCCCCACTCAACACAACCCTCCCCCCCCCGAAGCGAATTGTGCACTTCGACAACACAATGATCACCTCTTGAAAGGTCAAAGCTATCTTTCTCAACCTGGCCCAAATATGTCGCTGGACCATACCACATGCAAGACGACGAGCAAATGATATTCCCAACATATGTAAGAGCGTGCACCGAGCAAGCCTGGTTCAACCCGACCAGAAAGCTCGCTCCACTCGCAGAAACCAGAAGGAACTCTCCACTTTAAAAATCATGGCCTGCCAGGGCTACTAACTCGCCGAACATCGCACGACTCGCCGAGGCACCGATTTGGTCTGCAGGAGCCGCATGCGCAGCAGCGCCTGCCAGGATTTTGAGACTGACTGGCGGCTACAGCTTAC
Organism: Effrenium voratum; assembly: GCA_963377175.1. Taxonomy (NCBI): domain Eukaryota; class Dinophyceae; order Suessiales; family Symbiodiniaceae; genus Effrenium; species Effrenium voratum. The sequence continues at coordinate 450,036 of CAUJNA010003330.1, forward strand.
GGTGCAGAAAGCAGCTGGAAACACATGCACCTGTCCAAAGAGACTATAAATGGAGCAACTCTGAGGAGACAAAAGCTCAGATTTGGTCAATTCGATTTTCACAACGGAGGGACAGAGGGTAGCATTCCCGGACATGGGGAGCTGCGTGCACCCGAGCCCAGAGCAAAATGAGTCGTGTGACGCTAGCCCATGGTGGGTGTGGCTGAGGCTGCGAACTCAGAATTGCCATACTGGTGAGAAGCGCTGGAAACAGCTCCTCACGAAGAGGCAAGACGGAAAGACATTGCTGTCTTGATTTTGAGCCAAATACTTGGCTTATGCGTCGGTGAGCCGTGCTAAAATGTGTGCAATCTGGCCAGTTGGTTGTAATTCCATGTTGATGTCGCATTCTGAAACCCTTTTGGCAAAGCGAGACAGCGCATTGAGCTCATTATGGGAGAATGTCGCAAATTTTGTTTGAAGGGAATGTGTTGCAACCAAGGTTGCAGACGTTGACTTAAACAATGTCGCAGAATATTCCTGGCAAATGCCTACTTCATCTTCATAGTGCAACTACTCTCAAAGTACTCAGCATGGTTCAGAAAGTGTCTCCACTTCCACAACTCAACAGATCAGGGAATCTCCGCATACTCGCGCTTGCCATACGCCAAGCCCTTGCAATGTTCTCCAAAAAATGATGATGATGATGATGATGATGATGATGATGATGATGATGATGATGATGATGATGATGATGATAATAAATAATAATGATGAGGAGGAGGAGGAGGATATTGCTGCATAATCAAGCTATCAATAACTTCAAATCAAAACAAAACAGATCAGATCAAACCAAAATCAAAATTACATCAATTCGTTCATTCATTCATTCATTCATTCATTCATTCATTCATTCATTCATTCATTCATTCATTCATTCATTCATTCATTCATTCATTCATTCATTCATTCATTCATTCATTCATTCATTCATTCATTCATTATTCATTCATTAATTCATTCATTCATTCATTCATTCATTCATTCATTCATTCATTCATTAATTCATTCATTCATACATACATACATTCAATTAATCAACCAAACAACCAAACAACCAACCAGTCAATCAAGCAATCATTCAATCAAGCAGTCAATCCATCAATCCAATCCAATCCCATCCAATCCAATCCAATCCGATCTAGTCCGATCCGATCCGATCCATCAATTAATCAATCAATCAAATCAGAGACAAAAACACACAACGACAATCAACAAACACAAAATATTACTACAAATCACAACAGAACCACACACACACACAAACAAACAAACACAAACCAACAGACACAAACACTACCTTGTGGATTGCAATGCCCAAAGCTGTGCTCTGCCTGTGACACTTGCGCGTGATTCACCCGTGCAATCTGGCTGAAGTCAATTAAAGCGCACATAGCATGGCGTAGACGCAATGACTTCTTTTTGCTAATTACTTAGTTACTTAGTTCTTTTCAAACCAAGCATCCTTGGAAATGGCACAGCATGTCTTCAAAATTTCAGCCATGTTGCCACTGCATTTGTGCAAACTGTGTATCTTCGATGTCCCCCTCTTTTGCTAAGCAATAAGGATTCCCCCAATTCCTGATACCAGCTCTTGTCTTCCTCTGGAATTTTAAATCAACAGTTCTTTGGCGGTCCATATGCTGGATACATGGTCCATAAGGGAAACCAACGGAAAAACTGCCAATTTGGGGGGTCCCCCAAACAAAAGACACACCATGCCACGGTGAGTCCATGCGCCTCGCACGATAGCACGCGAGGCGACCCCCGAGGCCTTCTTCGGACCACTTCGTTTGCTGAGCGCCGACTTCGCGTCGGCCACGTAGCGTGCGAAGTCCGCCGGAGCCAGCGAGTCGCCCTGCGTCCGCGGAATGCAACTTCTCCTATGCACCGTGTTAATAAATGCACTCTTTTTCCTAGGTTTGAGACAAGCGTATACGTGAGTTTCGGGCACACCAATCCGAAAACAAGCAACTATGCAAAACAAAAGAATGTGCCAAAAGACCTGGAATTACACGATTTGCCACTTGGGCTGATGTGAGCAAACGTGCCCGAACTTGCAAAGTCAAAGGTGCACAGGTTGGCTTTGGTGTGGACCCTGATCAACACTCGCTGCGCCGAAACAATCAACATGCCAGGACCTGTCAAATGGGTTGTTGAGCGACCTTGTTCCAATGACGGATAGAGAAGGCTTCATCAACCCAAACCCATGGAGTTCCGGGTCATAGGCCTCCTTGAGAGTCTTGGAATATAGGGCGGACGGGCAACCCTTAATTTCTGAAGGCGCAGCTTAAAGCTCAGAACATATTTTTGGGTTTGATGACTTTTCGCAAGAGCAAGTTGTTGGTGACCCTGGTTGCAGCCCATCGCTACTAATTCGGGACATCCAAGCTCTTTGCGAGCGTCTCAACTCCCTGTACATGGCCCAAAGCTCACTATATCAGATTGATCTTAGGTACCCCTAGGCCACGCCCCTTCAAATACTCCAAATCCGCAATTACTCCCGTAGTTGAACATTGACACCCACCATTTTTTAAGGGAGTCTCCTGCTAGCACAGGTCAAACTGTGAGGCTACCCAGGTCAAGACACATATGTATGTATGTATGTATGTACATATATATATATATATATCAGATGCAGACATATTGCATGTATATAAACACGGCTGATACCTACATGCCGAATTCCACATACCTGGGACACTTCCTGGCGCTTCTTGAGGATCATAGTGGGTGCCGGCAAGGCCCACCTGCCCGGGCCTCGTCCTGGTGCACCTGGGTGGCCTCAATCAAATCCTCAGAGGCTCGCTCCGACTTGCAGGTCGTGTGGCACCAGCTTGGCATACCTCCAAGATATCTACGTTTGGGGGACTATACATTTGTCCAATCAGGTCGTCTCAAGAGGACCATCCTGGCTTGCACACCCAGGAAACGGCCGCAGAGACGGAAACAGCTGGTATGGCTCCGTCTAATGAGGGCATGAGTTGAAGGGCACTTAAATGACATAAGCGAGCCTCAAAGCAACCCTGATGGATGGCGTCACCATGCGGCATGTAGCACCATCAGGTCTAGGTGTGCTTTGGCCTGCAATCATGTGCCTGTGTCTAGAGGAGTCACTGCTGTTTTCTCAAGCAGTGCTTGATCATTGTTTTGTCGACAAATGGAAAACGATGCTGGTTGGGCGGATCTGTGGGAGAGGAAGGCTCTGAGGATTGCGCGCGCGAGACGTTGGTGTTTATCCGCGCTGCAAGTTCAACAAGATTCTACGCCGATGCTCTTTAATGCTTGGGCATGGACAAGTGCATGGGAAACAAAGTAAAAGTAGGACGTTTTCCAGGGTCGTGGCACACAAGCGTCAGAGAGTAATGTTCGCAGGCCTGAACTTTGAAATCCCAACAGAGAAAATATTATCCGTTTAACTGCAATACCAAATACCAAAATAGGCCATCCACATAGAGATGTTGTTGTTAAAAGTTGGTGCAAACAAATGCCACATCCTTGCTCTCGGAAATGCAAAAGCGGGTTTTGCCTGGGCGCCTTCTAAGTCGAGCAAACGGCGAAGGCACTGGTCCAGGGAACATTCCCAAGGCAAGTCAAAAAGGCTCTGGCATGCCCGCGCAAACTGCCCTAGCTTTGCCTGCGCATCACATCTTCCCCGAACGTTTCCTCGATATGAAAGACGGGGATTGGCCACATGGGTCACCGAAAACATATCCCTTTCACTACCATAATACATCATGATACATGACATGCGTTGGACAATCATACATGACAACTACGTTCCCCGACATACACGTATACATGTATATATACATACACAAAACTACAATTATACTTGGACCCAACGAGGGGTGCCAAACAAAGCATAAAGCACGCACAAGTTGCGATCTTGGTGTGAATAAGCAGCATGGCAAACACGAGATCATTGGTGGCCACTTTTACTTTTGTGGTACTGCAGAACTCACATGGATCTCTGAGAATTGTTTTTGCCAAACCATGCTGCCGTCAGAACAGTCTAAGGGCTGATTGGCTCTTTCATCGCTCTCATCAACCAACAACCATGTTCCATGATTTGGCCCATTTCTGAAACGACGGATGAATGCACAAGGAATGGAAAGGTTCTTCGCTATGGCTAGAGCTTTGCCCAGCAGCTTGAACCTCTGTCAAACACCTCCGTCAAAGACCAACCCCTTGCATCAACTGAAGGTTTGTTGACCCTGAGAAGCCATTTCAGGACCCCAAATGTCTTTCTCCCACGGGAAAAAGGCATGACAACTGCTTGCAATTTCAGATTCCTTCCAACATAGAGTCGTGAGAATGCTTTCCTCGCAACTCAAGCGGAGAGGTCGGGTAGAGTCGGTCCAACCCTCTACGCAAACAAGACTGTCAGGGTTGGGTCAGCCACATCCGCATACAGGGTTTGTTAAGATAATTAATGGTGCGATTCTTAACGCCACACTTGCTCGATCTTGACAACCGCAACAAGCCTGCGTAGCCTTTGCCAATCTTAGCTGAGACGCAGCAAGATCTTCGCGTAGGACCTGGTCATTTTGGGACGCGTTCTCTCCGCGCAAGGTCTTGAACATGCATGTTATTGTTTTACCGCTTTTGTCTACGTTTCCAAGAAGCTTCCACATTCTGACTCACATCAAGTCTCACTTGTCCAAGCCAGAAGCTACACCTTACACGTGTGGGTGCCGTCACAAAGCATGGATCCACGAAAGCCAAAAGTTTCAGGATGCGAGTCTGTCGATTCGCTCTGGACAAATCACATGCTTAAACTTGGTTGACGTTGGAAGGGGAGCAAAAATTTAAATTTAGCAGATAAGTGGGGATTTCCCACTAAACCACTAAAAGCAAAAATGTAAAATGTTTCCCAACAACAACCATGTAAAGGAGCTGTTGCAAACCGCGGCTTTGGGCTGACTGAAAGATGGTCTCTTCAATCAAGGGCCCGCGGCAGCAAAGTTCCGGCAAATGGACAACAGGACAAAAGCCACTATAGTTCTGCCCAAACGATTGACAGAAGTGCTTGGCCAAAAATTTGACCATCCGTTAATCATAACCCTTGTTGGCCAGAGGTGTAAAACTCAGAAAGCACGTGGGGGCAAACCTTGGCGCGCCTCCCGTGGGATGTTGAAGCACCCCGCAACCTGCGAGCCGGGCGCGCGAAGTGAAGCGCTCGTCGCCGACCTTTGGACCCGCAGAGGATCCCCCAAGGTCGGGACGTTCCCCGCAGTGCTGAGGTTACCCAAAGGTCAAACCCAGAGGCCAGTGAGCAACAATCACGCGACTTCTCGTGGGCATCCCACTGCATGTATTTTGGAGGCTGCCACGCAATTTCAAGACGTGACTATAGCTTGGTCACTGGGGAAATATGCCCGGGCTCCTTGCCAGCCGCCAATGCGACGGTTTTCCTGCCATGCCCCATCCCGGCGTTGGAGAAGGCGATAGGCCCTTCCTTTGGTTAGGAAGTCTTGGCAATATCCAAAGGAATGCGTGGAACCTATTTCAAGCTTCAGGAAAGCGGCAACCAAAGGCCTCGTTCGATTCGGTTGCCTATCCCAAACTCCGGGATGGATCTCTATGACTCTCGGCCTCCTTGAGAAGTGGCAAGAGATGCATGTGCAGGAGAGTGTGGCGCACACCTGGCGACTTGATCCGGACCGCCTATGTGAAGTCGGGAACCAGAACTGAGCAGAACCCGTAGGGTTGGCCTAGTGGCGGAAAGATCCAACCTTTGCAAGTACTTGACATGTTTTACCCAGGATCCACATGCGGAAAACCCCGAAAGCCCAAAAACACTGGGTATGGTGGCGAACCTTGTGCTGCCTGGGCATGGTTGCATGTTTGCCCTGGGATGCCAACGCGGAGATCCCTCGCTATTTCCTCTCCAAAGCACCCAACGCAACTTGAGTTCAAATCAAAGGGACCCTAATTGCAGAGGCATCTCCTCTCCGAAAGCGCACACCAGATTCTTCACAAGTTGTACAAAAGGGCCTTTGTGACAAGGGCGCATCTTCAACAGCAAACTCGTTAGGGGTTGGGACGGGCGTGGCAGTGTGGCGGAGTGCTGTGTACCCATTTCTCAGCCAAACGGTTCATCAGTTGTCTGCGGTTCCCATGTTTTCTCGCTCAACTGGGCCCTCCCGCAGAACTTAACGAGCCAGCAACGCAAGCCAGGCATTTCTCGTAGGGTACCAAGACATCGTCTCTCCTTGGCCAAACGGAGCATGGAGCTCTGTTTAACTACCGCACTCCAACACACACAAACCCTGAAAGGCACACCAACACACAAACAACAAGCACAAACACAGCACTATCACACAAACATGCCAACCACAGAAGCACCCAAGCACCCAAACACGCCAACTTTCAAACACAAGATTTCAGTTTGGTTGCTCTCGTGAAACCACGAAAAACTGGAAACCACTAAACGAGACAAAGCCACATGTCCAGCTGTCATCCTTGCATCCCGGCCAAGAGTCTCATAGACCTCCGCGCGGAAGTCCACCTCTGAGCGAAGGGCAAAGAAAACTTGGAGTCCACATGAGTGTTCCCTCAACGCGTTTGGATGTCCTCTTGTTTCCCTTTAAGCACAATCTGACAGGGGCAACGTTCAAGATTGTTTCGCTGCATGGTTGGTTATTTGTTGGTCTGGTTGTTTTTTTGTTTGATTGTTTGCTTGCTTGCTTGCTTGATGGTTTGTTTTTTTGTTGGGTTGGTCGGTCAGTCGGTCGGTCGGTCGGTCGGTCGGTCGGTCGGTTGGTTGGTTGGTTGGTTGGTTGATTGTGTGTTTGCTTGATTGTGTGTGTGTGTGTCTGTGTTTGTTTGTGTTTGCTTGTAATTGTTTGTGTGTGCGTGTGTGTGTCTTTGATTGTTGCTTTGCTTGTTAGTTAGTTTGACTGTTTGCTTGTGTTTGATTGTTTGTTACCTCGCTCGTTCGATTGCTTGTTTGTTTGGTTGGTTGGTTTGGCTTAGTTTGGTTTGGTTCGGCTTCATTTGGTGTGGTTTGGTTTGGCTTGGCTATTTGTTTGTTTGTGTTTGTGTTTGTGTTTTTAGTTATGTATTCATTGCTTTGCTTCTTTCTTTATTTCTTTCTTTCTTTCTTTCTTTGCTTGCTTGCTTGCTTGCTTGCTTGCTTGCTTGCTTGCTTGCTTGCTTGCTTGCTTGCTTGCTTGCTTGCTTGCTTGCTTGCTTGCTTGCTTGCTTGCTTTGCTTGCTTGCTTGCTTGCTTGCTTGCTTGCTTGCTTGCTTGCTTGCTTGCTTGCTTGCTTGCTTGCTTGCTTGCTTGCTTGCTTGCTTGCTTGCTTGCTTGCTTGCTTGCTTGTTTTTTTGTGTGAGTGTTCTTGTTTGTTTGATTGTTTGGTTGTGTTATTGTTGCTTCTGTTATTAGTTTTTTCTTTGATGGTTTTGTTCTTTGTTTATATATTTGTTTCTTTCTTTTGTGTTTGCTTGCGTGCTTGATTGATTGTTTCTGTGTTTTCTTGTGTGTGCGTTTGTGTGCTTATGTTTGCTTGTTTGTTTGTGTGTTTGTTTGTGTGTTTGTTTGTGTGCTTGTTTGCTTGATTGCTTCCTTCCTTGCTTGCTTGCTTTTTTGCTTTTGCGTGTTTGCGTGTCAGTGTGTCAGTGTGCCAGCTTGTATATGAGTGTGTGTATCTCAGTGTATGTGTGTGTGTGTCAGTGTGTGTGTGTGTCATTTTATGTGTGTGTGTGTGTGTGTCTGTGAGCGTGGCAGTGTGTCAGTGTGTCAGTGCCAGTGTCTGTTTGTTGAAGTACAACTTCATCATGGGACACGGAAGGAACATTTGGTGGGTGAAGGCAGGCTTCCGAATCAAATTAACGGCTTCACTTTCTCGTGAATAGTCCTTTCTTGATTGGGCGTGTCCACTGACAAATCACCCTTAGCCGTGTTTTGTACACCTGAGTTCGGCGTGTGATTTCGGTGCATGAATAGTTTCCGATACGCTGTGGCCATTGGAGCAGGAATGTTGTGTGCGATATTTGTTGACAAGGATGCAGTTGAACAAAAGCATGTGCGTGTCCTGAAGTGCTTTCTCCTTTGCAAACAGCGTCGGTCGAGCTCAACATGGGGTCTGCAAATCCATCCCCTGGTGGTTTCCTTTAGCGAGACATCAAACATTGGAAGCGGCGAGCACGCCACAAACCAAAGGAGTCCTGCCCATAAGCCAGTTGAGCCGGAGGCCAGGTAGGAAGGATCAGGCGGTTCGACAGATCTGCAAACCAAAGAGGCAACTGGTCAATAGGAGAAACTAGCCAAGCGACCGACCATTGCCTTGTCCGTAGACGGTGCAGAGGAAAACCACAAGATTTCGCCAATACCATCGCTAGCGTACGCTGACATCGTACGCAAACAAGGGAAACCACCAAACCACATGAGATGTGTCTACCCATGGATTTGGGCGAGGCTGGGACCTACTTTGGGTTAGGCCGCCGCTCCCGGAACAGTCGTTGTTCGCCTTGCTGAGCTGCCCAAGTGCAGTTGAGTTTCCTGCAAAAAACCTGTGAGAAGCAAGCCGTCCATCAAACCGAAAACTCTCCCCCAAGACAACACCACATGAAAACGATGGACTCCCACATATGCAACGGTGCAACCAGCGTCCAGCAAGTTTGGCGAGAACGTTGGGCGCCTCATTCCAGAGACACATCTCCACAACCCCGCCTCTAGGTGAGCCAAGCGCTGGGGATCCCAAAACGCGCCGCCACCGAGCTCCTGCACCACCAACCGAAGCAGCCGCGGCCTTAGCTTGAAACAAACACTGCAGTGGACAGTCGAGAGGGAAGCGTCCCCCCAACTCTTGGCAAACATGGGCACGCACGGAGACAAAGAGCCAGAGAGGGAGACAGAGAGCAAGAGCGAGAAAGAGAGAGACACTGAGAACCCAACACACTCATGCAATCCACATACAAACCAAGTGCGCACACACACACACACGTCCACACACACACACCGAAAAAGAAACAACTATCCCACACAAGCTGTGTTTCAATACAGTAAGAAACCAATGTAGTTTGCGGTGTTGCGGTTGCCCTGAACAAAGGCCCCCTAGCATGAGCGGGCTTTCGCAGTGATTCTGCGTGTGCAAAAAAGTAGATGTATGCTACTGTCCAGACTATGGCTTGGCCCAATGAGGCGTTTTCAAGCTTTTCGGTTGACTGAGGCGCCACATGGTTTCTGTCGCAAACCCCTTTGCTCTCTTCATGCCATCTTCTTGGCGCTGTCCTGCGTCAAAGCTTCTATGCCTTACAAGTCGTTTGTTCGAAGTCATCAGTTCGGAAATCAGTTCAAGGTCGTGAAGCAACTCGAGGTGCCTCTCACAACTAAACACCGGACTACGCAATGCATAGACATCTGGGTGGTGGTCATGTTTTCCTTTGAATTTGGATTGACGTATCAAGCCCTTCCGCGAAACCTTCCGCGAAGCTCCGCGATGTGAAGGGTACCCTCCGCGAGCCAGTTTCTCTAAGCTTGTATAGGTGCTTCCGCGGGCCTTCCGCAGGCAAGTTGCTTCTGGAAACTGAGGAAGGTAGCTTCCGCGAGGGAATTCGTGTGCACGGTTTGCTAGGAAACGTGCTTAGCAACAACCACCCAACTGAAGCCAAACTACTATGTGCAAATCAACAAGGTCCCTTCCGCGAGCTTCCGTGGGAGAAAACCTTCCGCGAACCTTTCGCGGCTGCAATGTGGCGCTACCATTGTGTTGACATGTAAACATCTATACATGTTTGCTTGAGCGGACAAACACCCCTGATGTATATATAATATATATGCTAGATATGTCTAAATGGCGGTCGGTGTTTGGAGGGGCCTTTAGGGAGTTGCACAAGATTAGCAGGGTAGTGTTAACTAGTTCGAGCATGGGCTAGTTGATTAATTCGCTAGCTGGCTTAGTATTTGACTCATTTGCAAGCTAGCTAAATAGCTAGCTAGCCAGCTTGTTGTCTATCTGAAGTAGTTAGCTAGATCGAAAGTTAGCTCGTTAGTCAGCCTTTTTGCTAGCCAGTTATTTGGACCGATTGCGTGTAGTTGCTTCTTGCATAGCTATTGCTAGTTAGATACATGTTTGTTGGCCGCTACTTGTGTGATAGCTAGCTGCTAGGTAGCTGGCTAGCTGGCTAGCTAGCCAATCAGTTTGGTAGCTAGTCGGCTGGCCAATGAAACACGCGCACGAAAAAAAAGGTTGACCGCCCAAAAGCCCGCAGGGGGTTGCGTGAGCAAAATGACAACGCGAGGCAAGCCGAGTTTTGAAGGTCGAACCCGCGCAAGTCAGAGGTTCATCATTTAAGATGCTTGCAACGCCCGGTAAACGAAAGTCCACAACGGTAGTTGCGAAACGGCGCACAGGGCCGGTCCCATTTCCGAGCCCGGTCCGACACCGCTCCAAGACAGCTCTGGGTCTTCTTCCGTCAAGCGTCGCGGCCAAGGGTGTTTGCAAACAGACGGAAGAACCGCCTTCACTCACAGGGCCACATGTTCTGTCAATTTCCATTCCCCAACTCTCGCAACTCTCGCGTCGCCCAAGCTTCCGATGAATCGATTGATTCGGTGAATCAGCGGAGCTCCGGAGATCAACGGCCCACTGGCTACCGGCTACCTACCATGAAGCCGTACAGAAGCTCGAGGTAATAAAACCTGTTCAGCAGAAAAACGCGGGTGGACCTCATACCCAAGGCGCTCATCTGAAGACAGCTCCAGGAAGGTGTTCTGCTGGTGGGCCTTTTTTGCGGTGAGTTCACTTTGAGAAGGAACATACTTCGGAAGGGATTATTGCAACAGTCAGAACCTGGTTGACCCTCCCAGGGCAGAGTCTAAACCCCCTGTTCGTTGTCAATGGTCTTAACAAAAATAGTAAAACGGCTGAGCAAGATTTCTTCGCGGACCCACCAAATGCTCAACTGCAAAATCGACAGATGACCTGTTTCTTTTTGCGCAATCATTGCTCGTAAGAATCGGGCTCCTCAACATTGGTTTGCCTTACATAGAGGACATGCAAATACATTGCTTCCCCTTTTCGTGGGCCTTGAGCTTAGAGAATCGCAATCTTCCATATTGATATGCACAGAATTGTGGAAAAATCAAGCACACTTTTCAGGACTTGTCCCAGAAGCTCTCCAATTGCACCTGTCATGACTGCTATGTCGTATCAGCACTGCCCTGTCGGCAAGGGTGTTTCTAACCCTTGTCGATTGAGCACTGGCTGAAGCGTGTGGAGCAATGTGCAGCATTGCAATTGGCCATTGAAGTGTAATGGCGGTGTGTGTGTGTGTGCGTGTGCAAAAAGAAATAGAAAGAAATATGACTCTGAAACGCGAAAGAAACAAACAAAGACAGAACGAACAACACAACAATGAAAGAAAGGAGGTAGCAAGAACGGACGGACGGACGGACGGACGGAAGGAAGAAAACAAAGAGAGAAAGAGAGAAAGAGAGGAAAAAAAATAATAATAAAGAGAGAAAGAGGGAAACAGGGAAAGAGGGAAAGAGGGAAAGAGGGAAAGAGGAAAAGAGGAAAAGAGGAAAAGAGGAAAAGAGGAAAAGAGGAAAAGAGGAAAGGAGAGAAGGAGAGAAGGAGAGAAGGAGAGAAGGAGAGAAGGAGAGAAGGAGAGAAAGAGAGAAAGAGAGAAAGAGAGAAAGAGAGAAAGAGAGAAAGAGAGAAAGAGAGAAAGAGAGAAAGAGAGAAAGAGAGAAAGAGAGAAAGAGAGAAAGAGAGAAAGAGAGAGAAGAGAGAGAAAGAGAGAAAGAGAGAAAGAGAGAAAGAGAGAAAGAGAGAAAGAGAGAAAGAGAGAAAGAGAGAAAGAGAGAAAGAGAAAGAGAGAAAGAGAGAAAGAGAGAAAGAGAGAAAGAGAGAAAGAGAGAAAGAGAGAAAGAGAGAAAGAGAGAAAGAGAGAAAGAGAGAAAGAGAGAAAGAGAGAAAGAGAGAAAGAGAGAAAGAGAGAAAGAGAGAAAGAGAGAAAGAGAGAAAGAGAGAAAGAGAGAAAGAGAGAAAGAGAGAAAGAGAGAAAGAGAGAAAGAGAGAAAGAGAGAAAGAGAGAAGAGAGAAAGAGAGAAAGAGAGAAAGAGAGAAAGAGAGAGAGAAAGAGAGAAAGAGAGAAAGAGAGAAAGAGAGAAAGAGAGAAAGAGAGAAAGAGAGAAAGAGAGAAAGAGAGAGAAGAGAAAGAGAGAAAGAGAGAAAGAGAGAAAGAGAGAAAGAGAGATAGAGAGAAAGAGAGAAAGAGAGAAAGAGAGAAAGAGAGGAAGAGAGGAAGAGAGGAAGAGAGAAAGAGAGAAAGAGAGAAAGAGAGAAAGAGAGAAAGAGAGAAAGAGAGAAAGAGAGAAAGAGAGAAAGAGAGAAAGAGAGAAAGAGAGAAGAGAGAGAGAAAGAGAGAAAGAGAGAAAGAGAGAAAGAGAGAAAGAGAGAAAGAGAGAAAGAGAGAAAGAGAGAAAGAGAGAAAGAGAGAGAGAAGAGAGAAAGAGAGAAAGAGAGAAAGAGAGAAAGAGAGAAAGAGAGAGAAGAGGGGCAGACAGAACAAAAAGAGAACGAGAGAAGGAGAAAAGGCAGAAAGGGAGACAAGGAGCGGGGGTGCTTGTGTATTTGCATGTTAGTGTGTCTGCGTGCAGTTTTGCGTGTGTGCATCTGTGTCTGTATTGCGCTTGTCGGTGATTTCTGTGTAACTGTGCGTATTGCGTGTAGTTGCGTGTAGTTGCGGGTGGTTGCGTGTAGTTGCGTAGAAATCTTCATGTCCGTCTTGTGCATTTGCGCGCATTTGCGCTTGTGTAATTGTGCTTGTGTTTTTGTGCATGTGTGTGTGTGTGTCCCTTCGTGTGTGTGCATGTGTTTGCGCGCCTGTGTTTGCATGCGAGCTTGTGTTTGTGATGCCCAAACGATCTGTCTGACTGATCATCTTCGGGTCCGTTCGAAGGACCATTGCCAAACAGAGAAATGGCACGAGCAAAGATCATAACCCAACAAAAGCCTCGCATTTACCAAGCTACACAGAAGGGGGGAGAAGTCGACCAGCAGGTGAGGGATCTCTCGTGGGGAGGCCTCGTTTTGGACGGTGTTTTAAAGGAAACCACCCAGCTCAGTTGTTTGTCAATGTTATTTCAGCCTGACGGTTTTTTGTGTCCAAGGTCATCCGTCGCTGATAGACAGTTCAGCGCTTGCAGGAAGCGTGCTCCATTCAAGGGTTGTCTTGCTGCGCACCAGGAGTGTTCATTTCTTCACAAGTTCCGGGCGTAACGGGGGAATAGTTTTGACATCATCCAAGCGTGATTATGACTAAACTGACGCTTCAGGGACGGAACGCGCAGGCCACCACTGCCCGCCTCCAGCGCAAGCCCGTAGCGGAGGAAAAGGCCAAGCTGCGCGTCCAGGATGGTGCGCGTGTAGACGCTGAACCAGGCCCTGCGCGCGGAGCCGCTTCGAGGCAGCAATTTGGACCCTTTGCCTGTTGAGGTGGCCTTACTTCCTCAGTCGATTTCCCCCAAAAAAACAAACTTTTTGTTTACTGCAAAAATGGTCTTCCCAGAAAGTTTAAAGCCTGCCAGGAATCAGGAAGTGAGCATGAGATCGTGAACATGTTTGAACACACGCGGCCACGCGGCTCTCATTTAAAGCTGTGGTTCAGCGTTCAGCATACACAGCGGTCCTAGATCCAAGGTGCGCAAGAGCGCCGAGTTCGCCAAAGAAAGAGCGAAAGAGGTTGCTGAAAAATGAAATAACAAAGGACGCATGCAAAGGATCGCCTGAGGGAGAACGAGCACACACGGACACACGGACACACGGACACAGGGACACACGGACACACGGACACACGGACACACACGGACACACGAACACACGAACACACGGACACACGGACACACGGACACACGGACACACGGACACACGGACACACGGACACACGGACACACGGACACACGGACACACGGACACACACACACACACACACACGGACACACACACACACACACGGACACACACACACACACACACACACACACACACACACACACACACACACACACACACACACACACACACACACACACACACACACACACACACACACACACACACACACACACACACACACACACACACACACACACACACACACACACACACACACGCACCAAAATAAAGCCCGCGCTCACTGCACCTGCCAATGGAGCCGCTATCCTTTCATATAGTTTCACTGTCCGTGAAAAATGCTTACCCCGCCGCGGACAGCCCCTGCGTTAAGATCCAAGACTTGAGGCTGTGTCATCTCCTAAAGGCAAACGGTTTTCTTGCATCTTTCTTCTTGCCCACACGGCCTGAGCCGCAAACGTGTACGACTTATAACGACCCAGGGAAAGATTGAAATATTTTCTGCTGTCGTGAACACGAGCACATTGAGTGTGCAAACATAGCGTCAAGCACTGCGGCTGCTGACCACAAACTAAAAAAATAAAGGTACAAAGTTCCCGTATTTTCTGCGGACGCCACAAGCAGCACCAATTAAGGCTCAAAAGCGCCCTCCAACTCCTTTTCTAGCTGCTTCTTCGGCATGGGATCAACGTCACCTCGTGACAACGGCCCGATCCAAAAGCCGCTGTTTGTTTGAAGAGCATTGCCGACGGACATGGAGCCCTTGAAGGCCGATTTTTCGCCCAAAGCCACAGTTTCGTTGCCGCGTGTCTCCCTCCTTCTTTCTTTCAATCATTTGCTTCCCGAGCTCGTCCTTTTGCTACTTCTTCCTTGCGGTAACATATGGCTACACCTGCCAAAACGTAGCGGTCGAGCAGTGGTTGGGGCCCAGCTTTCGGCCTGTCTGGCCAGCGGTTGGGAAGTCGCCTTTGCAGCGCTGCAATTATAGAATAGCGTTTGGCAGTATTCATTGAAGCCACACGGCGCTAGCCTTTTCCAAGGGCCCCTCCAACTAACCTGGCCGGACGTCAATGTAGACTAGGGACGAGGACGGAGGACACGCATGGATGGGACTGGGGCTTGAGAACAGCGGCCAACGCAGACTTTGGGGTTACCAGCGCGATCTCACCACCCCGCAATATGCTGCGCCTGCCACACAATTCCTCTCTTCTCTATCTCCTTCTTTCTACTTCTTACTTGCTGTCTCAGTTTCTTTGTGTGATTCTTTCGGCTCTTTCCGCTTAGTGCATTCAACTGCTCGTATTGCGGAAGCTTCCTAACACAGCTTCCTTTGACAATTGACGGATACTTGGTCGGTCGCTCGTATACATATCCTGTGCGAGTGTGGTGTCATGTCTACCTGTTTACAGGAAACGTATGTGCAGGTGTGCAAAGAAGGTGGTGTCACTTGCAACTACAATACATTCTGGGTCTAAGTGAGTCCAACATGTGTGGCTTTCCCAACCCAAGCCTAAATATGAGGGTCTTTACTGGGGATCGCAAAATCATGTTCGGGCGATGCCGCCCAAATGGCCACAAAAGCTTCACATGGCAAGCCTTTAGATTCTTGTGTTCGCCGGTAATTCCAACAAGCTGTTGTAGCATTCAGGCATCTGGTTTGTCAAACGAATGAAGCAAACAGACTGAGGAGTGGCAACCGCACCAAGCCCGACCCATAGTGGCCAGCCAGGCAGGCACTGAAAAGCAAGCTCAAACTGGAATATATATATATATATATATATATATATGTACGTATATCAACTCTTCTGGGAATCGTTTCAGCGACATGTGGTGGATCATTGGCGCCGCCGGTCATGGGATGCTCAAAAGGGTATTTGGCCAAGTTGCAACATGTTGGACAACCGGACAAGAGGGGAATCGAGCCAACGTTAGCTTTGACAATATGAAAACAGAGCGATCCTCAGTTCGCTACAACCTCCACAAGCGGAAGGTTGATACTGCGAATGAATAATTGGGTGCCGCGGTTCTGAGGCTGGAGTTCTACACCTTCAGGGTGACATCACAATATTCCTGGCACATGGATTGTCAACAATATAGTGCCGCCTTGTACCGCCTTTCAACGGGAAATGCCAAACAGGGCGCCCCTACTTTTGACAAACCTTCACGTACACACTTATATATATATATATATACACATTACATACATATATATATATACACACCACATATATATATATATATACACTATATATACACTATATATATACACACACACACTCTTGGACACTCCGGTTGAGGATGCCTGCCGCAAGGCACAGCGCTCCAGATTTGGCGCCAAAGGCAAGGCCCCTCGCGCCCAGAAAGCGGCCCCGTGCGCGGGTTGGTGGCAAAGGCGGCGGCCAAAGGCACCAGGCGCGAAGCAGAGCCTTCGGCTGGTGACTTGGCTTCGGTACCCTCCAATTGCGTACACGGGCAGACCTGCCCCAAAACTGGGCTGTTCTGGAAGCCGCAGGAACTTGTGCCTGCGCCGGCTTCAAGGCAGCGGTCATGTCTTGGCAGCGCGAAATGTTGATTTTCCTTCGTGCAAAGCTCTTGCAGGCAGCCACTCAAGTCGCACATGTAGCAATGCCAGAAGTCAAACAACGAGCCGCAAGGATCAAAGTTGCGTGGCAAAGCGCGATGGCGCCTTTGCTTTAAGAATCCTGCAAGAGAGAGAATGCATTCGAGGCAGTCAATTTACACGTGGGCGATAAGTGAAATAGTTTAAAGAGTGGTGAAGCCAACCCGGAATTATATAGTGTGCTTGCGCGCTCATTAGACGCTGCTCGCTTTCCATTGACAGCAAGAACAACTGCTTGCGAATAACTGATCTATGTTCTGGGTCCGAGAAGGATAGCACCGGTGTGTCGCGAGAAGCATCACGAGCACCCCTCTGGTGGTCAAGAGAACGGAGCAGGAAAACTCAGCCGGGTTATTGTTGGAAGAGCCACCAAGCGCACGGGCCTATCACAGATATGAACCAATGGACAACATGGTTCCTCGGCGGCACGAGAAGTCGCCTTTTCCGGGTCATATAAACTGGCTGACCTCCCCGTTTGCGTCACGTTAAAGGTTTCGGGTGACTTCTGCAAGACATGTTAAAATGCCAAAGCCTGCTCGCCTGATTTCTTGGATGTGAGAAGCTCTGCTCAACTGGGCTTGCCTGCCAAACATCAGCCAAAACCGCATCATCCCCTGCGTAGTTTGGACAATATTTGGGGGATGTGAGAAAATATGTTTTGTCGATTGTTGTGCGAGACCTTGAGAAATGTTGCCGATCCCTGATTCAGAGCCCTGCTCTCAATTGATCAACCAGGGGCCTGCCTTGCATCAAGGGTCAAAATAAACATGCACCTCTTGATAGGAGACGAAGCCAGAACACTGAAACAAATACGACATGTGGACACGGCTTTGGACTAAAACACAGATTGAAACTTGGAGGCTGTGAGCCCGTGACCACACTGGGGGCCTGCCAATGCTGCGGGACTTTGCCGCAGGATCGCCGCGAAGTAGCGCGCCTCCTACATGTCGGACGGAAAAGCCGTGGGTAAAACGCTGCAAACCCAAGCAACGCACAAGGAAGATACACACACCTCAAAGTGGCAGAACGGACATTCTGATGCATTCTCAGCTTGCCCAAGATTGAGAGCAAGTCAAATTTACCTCTAGTTTGGAGTCCGTGGCCACTTGCCTAAATCAATGGCTTAGAGCATTTACCTCAACTCATCAATCTTGTATGTCCACAACAAGCAAGTGTGGTGGACGATGCAACCAAACCCCTAGTTACATCGTCAGAGTTGCTCAACAATGTTCAGGGCTGGCCCTGTCAATCGCGATGGTTGCTGCAGGTTCAACAACCGACGGCAAATTCTAAAAAATGAGATCCTTATGGTGGTTCATCAAACGAAATCATCCAAGGGCTCGACGCGAACCATTGTAGCTTGAAACCGGGGTGCCATGCCCATGTCCCCTTTCAGAAAAACCCGAGTAGGTTTAAGAATATCCACCCCCTATCGATCATCTCCAACTGCTAAAAGGGTAACCATCAACAATCGATCCGAAGAGGCTGGCCCATCTGAAGTAGACATCGCGGCTCGCAAATGCCCATTCAGGGCTCCAATTTGTAGTGCTGCCTCGCAAGACTACCCATAGCCAGGTTCTGAAATTCTGAAGGCCTAGGGTGCCCTTTTTGGGTAAATCAATTTGAAGGGACACCATGTTGGTCCCGCTTTGACACATGATATACACGTTGGACTATTCTTTCAAGGGACCCCCATCTCCGCGTCCTCGTACGTGTAGCCCGTGTTTTCGCCAAAGCGGAGGTGCAAACCGTGCTCCTCCATCTGCACTGCCTCAGCGCTATGTGTCAAAGGGGGACCTGCCAAAATGGATCTCGGAGCTCCTTTTGCTTTTCCTAAGAAAGGGTACCCCAAGCAAAACTCATCCCGAAGGGACTCTCAAAGTCTCAGGTTCCACTGGATCTACTCGCACAGTGTAGGTTCAACAGCTTGTGCCAGACCGCGCCTTCAAAATGCAAAAAGCCGAGCCGGAGTAATCAACCCCTGGGTTAAACCAACCGGCTTGATCAATATGGGGTCAACATTACCTCAACCAGCCTGCCGTTTGACACGTGGGGCCCCGGCCAGCTGCGACGGCAGACGAAGGCGGCGTAGGGCACGGCTGATCAGCACCGAACCCCAAACCTGGCTGCGGTTGGGCACAAAGAATTTGAATGCTGTTGTGCTGTACCTTGAAACAACATGTTCGGTTTTGTGGGGGCAAAATGAAAAAAACATGTTCGGTTTTGTGCTGTACGTTGAAACAACATGTTCGGTTTTGTCGGGCAAAATGAAACAACATGTTCGGTTTTGTGCTGTACCTTGAAACAACATGTTCGGTTTTGTGGGGGTAAAATGAAAAAACATGTTCGTTGTGTGGGGTACCTTGAAACAACATGTTCGGTTTTGTGGGGGCAAAATGAAAAAACATGTTCGGTTTTGTGCAGTACCTTGAAACAACATGTTCGGTTTTGTGGGGGTAAAATGAAAAAACATGTTCGTTGTGTGCTGTACCTTGAAACAACATGTTCGGTTTTGTGGGGGTAAAATGAAAAAACATGTTCGTTGTGTGGGGTACCTTGAAACAACATGTTCGGTTTTGTGGGGGCAAAATGAAAAAACATGTTCGGTTTTGTGCAGTACCTTGAAACAACATGTTCGGTTTTGTGGGGGTAAAATGAAAAAACATGTTCGGTTTTGTGCTGTACGTTGAAACAACATGTTCGGTTTTGTGGGGTAAAATGAAAAACATGTTCGGTTTTGTGCTGTACGTTGAAACAACATGTTCGGTTTTGTGGGGTACAATGAAAAAAGATGTTCGGTTTTGTGCTGTACGTTGAAACAACATGTTCGGTTTTGTGGGGCAAAATGAAAAACATGTTCGGTTTTGTGCTGTACGTTGAAACAACATGTTCGGTTTTGTGGGGCAAAATGAAAAAACATGTTCGGTTTTGTGCTGTACGTTGAAACAACACGTTTGGTTTTGTGGGGTAAAATGAAAAAAACATGTTCGGTTTTGTGCTGTACGTTGAAACAACATGTTCGGTTTTGTGAGCAAAATGAAAAAACATGTTCGGCTTTGTGCTGTACCTTGAAACAACATGTTCGGTTTTGTGGGGGTAAAATGAAAACATGTTCGTTGTGTGGGGTACCTTGAAACAACATGTTCGGTTTTGTGGGGGCAAAATGAAAAAACATGTTCGGTTTTGTGCTGTACCTTGAAACAACATGTTCGGTTTTGTGGGGGTAAAATGAAAAAACATGTTCGTTGTGTGCTGTACCTTGAAACAACATGTTCGGTTTTGTGGGGGGTAAAATGAAAAAAACATGTTCGTTGTGTGGGGTACCTTGAAACAACATGTTCGGTTTTGTGGGGGCAAAATGAAAAAACATGTTCGGTTTTGTGCTGTACCTTGAAACAACATGTTCGGTTTTGTGGGGGTAAAATGAAAAAACATGTTCGTTGTGTGGGGTACCTTGAAACAACATGTTCGGTTTTGTGGGGCAAAATGAAAAAACATGTTCGGTTTTGTGCTGTACCTTGAAACAACATGTTCGGTTTTGTGGGGTAAAATGAAAAAACATGTTCGGTTTTGTGCTGTACGTTGAAACAACATGTTCGGTTTTGTGGGGTAAAATGAAAAAACATGTTCGGTTTTGTGCTGTACGTTGAAACAACATGTTCGGTTTTGTGGGGGCAAAATGAAAAAACATGTTCGGTTTTGTGCTGTACGTTGAAACAACATGTTCGGTTTTGTGGGGTAAAATGAAAAAACATGTTCGGTTTTGTGCTGTACGTTGAAACAACATGTTCGGTTTTCTGGGGGTAAAATGAAAAAACATGTTCGGTTTTGTGCTGTACGTTGAAACAACATGTTCGGTTTTGTGGGGTAAAATGAAAAAACATGTTCGGTTTTGTGCTGTACGTTGAAACAACATGTTCGGTTTTGTGGGGTAAAATGAAAAATCATGTTCGGTTTTGTGCTGTACGTTGAAACAACATGTTCGGTTTTGTGAGGGTAAAATGAAAAAACATGTTCGTTGTGTGGGGTACCTTGAAACAACATTTTCACGATTTCACGCATGCCCAAGCTGCCTCCACCGGCGACACGTAGCGCGGCAGAGAGGTGGCGACGAGTGGCACCGGCAGCCTCCGAGAAAACGAACATTTTGGTGCAAGCATTGCAGGGCGATAATGTTGACCCCGTATTAATCAACCCCAGTTTGGGTGTACCTGGGTTTGATGGGGAATCATCACGTTTGGACGGGATCACCCCCATCTTAATAGACAGGGGTTGATTGATGTGGGGTAAACATTACTGGGAGGCTCTTAGAAAAACAGCAAGCTATCACCTTGTGGTTTCTTGACGCGAACGTTGGCAAGTTGGGTTGTTTAGTACCTATAGACCTATGGAATATTTGTGTGCAGTCTTACCAACAAGGGCAGTCTTACCAACAAGGGCAGTCTTACCAACAAGGGGCCCAACTGTGAGAAAAGCAACCTTCCCCCCCCCCCCCGAGGCGAAAGTCTAGTCTCCTGCACGTTAACAAAGACATAGAATACAAACCACCCGGTGCTGTGAGACGCGATTGCCTCTGCTTCTCTTTCCCTTCCTTCGGGACAGAGTCCGCATTTCTGCTTGAATACCCTTCTCCGGCATTCGGGAAAACTGTGCTCTTCATTCAGGATGGTCCTGATGATTCTCGAACACATGAGCAACTCCAAAAACCGAGGCCTGCATGACAACGCCTGGCTTTATCACAAGCCAACAACAAAAGTCGTACCTGTCAGTCAAATATCCCTTCCAAGGGAAATATTCCTCAGTCCTCCGCCCCCGCAAATGTTCAACATTGTGAGCCAATTTGGATTTTCACATTTAAGTTAAGGACTTGGGCTTGCTGGGGTCTCCACAAATTAAAGCGGGGGCAGAGGTAGGCCCGTCGGATGGAACTGCGTTTTGGGGACCCCGGCTTGATACGGAGCCCCCGGAGCCGCTCCTCCAACCTCAGGGCGCGAGCGAGCGCGATTCAAGTGAGATTCAAACGATGGGCCGAGGAGGTATTGCTCGGTTAAAATGGGCATGGGTCAAAATTAAAATCCAGGGGACCGCAGATTTCAGTCCATGTGTCCATTTAGGGGTACATATTTTTGACCCACAGCCAAATCATGTCCGTGGCTATGCCTGCATGTGCATGCGTGTGTATCCTACGTCACAATGTATGTCTATAGAGAGCTGGGAAGTTAACTGCTCCATGTGTGCTTGAGCTGTGTGCATGTGCGGCCAAAACCCAAAGGAGCATCCACATCGGCTTGCAAGATTCCCAGTCGGGCCGAGCCGTCGCTTGGGACATAGACAAAGTCCTGCATTTACAAGGTAAAATATGTGATACAATCTTTGCGGACATGGGCCCTGATCATCTAAGTATGTTTCAAACGGGGGCAAATACAAACCCGCATTTTCGGTCGGCCATCCTGTAGAATGTCCAGATTCGAAAGAGCATCTACCTACTACCGTCGGAAGTGGGCAAGTGGGAAAGCTCCGTTTGAACAGTGTGGCGATTTAGGCTTCACAGGAATTTGGTTCCACAGGAAACCACCCTGTTGACTTGTTTGACCCCCGGGAACAGTTTATTGTTATGCACTGTGCGACAGATTCCGCCAACAGTGCTGATTTGTGCTGCCTCCATGGATCGAGAAGGCGAGGGAGAAGACATGTAGAGACGAGCTGCCTCGTTTGTAGAAAGAAGAGGGAGAGAGCCAGACATCATGACACCCTAAATGGTTTGGGCTCAGCAACCTTTCATGCCCCAACAATCCACCTGAGGTCTCCAAGCCCTACACGGTTGGGAAGGGGCGGGTTTGGGGTCGAGAGGCGGCGCTTCGTGCCTGGCACCCTTCTGGCATCGAGTGGCGGCACCACAGTGCGCAGAGAGAGTGTTGGCCTAGACTCCACAGTGGCTTCGAGGAAGTGCATCCGCCCTGCCGCAAAGTCCTCCGGCCAGAGAATGTCGGCAACCTGTTGGTTTTGCCTGCAACTTTCAACCAGTCATGATAGTAGGTAAGAACCTTGTGCGTCCGGTGATTCCATCACACTCGGCACATGTAGCTAACCAGATGTTGTAGGTCTAGGATTTACTATGATTATTTCCACAATTAAAGCACTGGGCCAAGGTTGCACACCCTGTGAAGACAGACACCTTCTGCTTCTGGTGCGCCGACGGAGTGAACCCATTTCTTTATCTCCCTGGGTTGAACACGAACGCAAACTGGGCCAAATATCTCAGCTCTCTGGTTGGTTGTCAACCATGAACAAAAACGGAAGAATCGTCCACCAACACTACAAAGCATATCCAAAAGGAATTACTTTTGCAATCCCCCCAAGATCGCCATGTAGTCTTCGGGAGAGGAAGGTGGCAAACTAGGCTCTTCAATCTGGTCCAAACAACATGTGGGCACTTGGAGCAGGGGAGCGCCCCCGAAACGCCCAAAGCCAAGACAGAGCATGCAGGATGAATAATGCCGTTGGAACGATGAACGCAAAAAGGCCGCATGGATACATGCTACGTTACCGGCACAATGTTGCCTCCATTTTGTAACAAATATTGCTTAAAGGGCTTTCATTTGCCGCCAAGCTATCAAGTGAGCAACTGTAACTGTGAACTACTTGGAGCCTCAAGAAGAGCACAATACACACAACCCAAATTCTATGTTCACAAAGGCGCTCTGGAGAGTCGTTGCGCTCATCACAGCACTACTACCACCCCACCACCACCTCCACCACCTCCACGGCCACCGCCACGGCTACCGCGCAAGGCAAGAAACATGGGCAAACCTGGTGACCAGCTACCAGCCTGGCTACCAGCCTGCAAGTGTACAAAAGGCAATCAGGTCGGAAGTCGAAACCACAAGTGCTAGAGCGCCCAGTAGCTGAAAAAGTGGGCACCTACCTGTCAGGCGAGATCCACTCGGCGGTCCCGTTTCGGAATACAAGTGCGCTTCTGGACGGCATGCGGTATCTCCAAAAAGGATGCATGTACCCGCAGAGGGTTCTCCACATCTGCCCTAGGATCACCCAGAAAGCTCAATCAAAATTGAAACCAGGTGATGTTTTGTAGACACAGACACACAGATACACAGACACACAGACACACAGACACACAGACACACAGACACACAGACACACAGACACACAGACACACAGACACACAGACACACACAGACACAGAGACACAGAGACACAGAGACACAGAGACACAGAAACACAGAGACACAGAGACACAGAGACACAGAGACACAGAGACACAGAAACACAGAGACACAGAGACACAGAGACACAGAGACACAAAGACACACAGACACAGACACACAGACACACAGACACACAGACACACAGACACACAGACACACAGACACACAGACACACAGACACACAGACACACACACACACACACACACCCACACACCCACACACCCACACGCCCACACACACACACCCACACGCACACGCACACGCACACGCACACGCACACCCACACCCACACCCACACCCACACCCACACCCACACACACACACACACACACACACAACACACACACACACACACGCACACGCACACGCACACGCACACGCACACGCACACGCACACGCACACGCACACGCACACGCACACGCACACGCACACGCACACGCACACGCACACGCACACGCACACGCACACGCACACGCACATGCACACGCACACGCACACACACACACACACAAAAAACAAAAAAACACACACACACACACACACACACCACCTTCAGTTACCTTCTGGTTGCAATCAAAACAAGGGGTACGCGCTCCCCTCCCCAAGTTCATTGGGAAACACACATCGGAGCGACGCCGGGCCTTGTGGCAAATCTGGCGCAGCCTCGCCTGCATTGCGCAAGCGCGAGAGATCGGCCTGTGCTCCCTGCGCCTTCAATTGGCCAAAGGGGGCCGGCCACCCCGTTTTCCGTGGGCCCGAGGGCAGCTTGAGAAGAAGCAACAAAAAAAAGGATATTGCCGTCAAACAGTTTCTTCCCTGGCGTCGCATCAAATTGCAAGATAAGTCCCAGGCGGCCGAGGGTTTGGGGCACGCACGCGAGTCTGTGACACAGGCGGAGCTGCAACAAGTTTGCTATATAGACAAAGGTTGAGCTTCAGTGGAGCCAGTTGCGTACAAGGAAACCCTTTGGAAAGGATGCAGGGAGATCCCTTAAAAGGACGCAAAAACAACATCAAGCCGTTGGCAGAGTTATTAGGTAATTCCACAAACCTCCCCACAAACCTCTAGCGCATTCCTGGTTTTCCACTTGAGAGCACTGCCATCTTTGTAGAGGAGACGTTCAGAGTGTTCCTGCGGCACACCTTCCTCACTCAGCTACTTCCGGACGCCAAACATATGATTCGCCATTGTCGAAAGTTCTGAAACTTGACCGAGGCCAGCTTGGGGGGTCCCTCCCCACCAAAATCCCCCAAATAAATGGCACGGTATGTGCCAGAAAGGAAGCTGCCAACGGGGTATCCTGCCCCGAGCAGCAAGCCCTCCAGTTGGATACACGTCGAGCGTATGGAAGCTACAAGGAGTACAAAGCTTGTTTGGAGGGCGGGGGTCCCTCATCCTGGAGGCATGTTATCTTGAACGGGCTGTACAGCGCAAGCGAACCGGGATCCCACTAGATCCATGTTGGAACCAACCGATGCCCAGGGCTCAGAGATTCAAGGCAGGCTAAACCTAGAATATCGCCACACAAGCTACTAAACATAACAACTCAGCCTTTTGCAATCCAGCATGTCAAAGCAAACGCACGCAACTAGAAAGGTCCAAGGACTGAAGGTCACTGGGCCCGACAAAACATAAAGCGAGGCTTCCTCCGATTCATCATAGACTTTTTGTTGGTCTCGCAAGCCCTAAGCCATAGCAGATTGGGGGGAGTTCATGTTCCTGGCGGACTGACCATTCCTGTTGATCCCAAGTCACACAACCCTGGCATTTTCGAGAAAAAAGGCTGGCACTGATTCGAAGGTAATTCCCCTTAGTGTCAAGAACCCCCGAATCCTTCGGAAGGAGTGAGTCAAAAAGTAAGAACACTAGGTTTTAAGTTGCTTTCCCTTCAAACCAGCCTCTCCCGAGAGGGTTTCAACATGAAGCGCTCCCGGCCTCGTTCAAAGGGTGCACCGGCACTGCCAAATACCCAGAATCCAAATCCAGCGGAGCAAGAAGCGCCTGGACAGCTTCCCGCAAGGGCTCTCATCCCAGCTGGCTCTTATGGCGTGTCGTTTTTGTCAGGATTTGGACCCCCAAAATGGTGGAGTTCCTTTTGGTTTCCCTGAAGAAAAACATGTGTTCTACTTGTGCCATTGTTGGTTGTTTGAAGGAGGTTTCCAGACAACATTCCTCCTACAATTAGAGTATGTTGAAACTCCCTGTTCAACCTTGTGACCAGTTGTCTCGCTCCTTTTTGGCTTTGAAGCGCTGGTTGATTTGGGGGAAAAATTGGCGTGGCTCTCAACCTTTGATCCCCTCAGCGAACTTCTTACTTCGAACTATGCCCTCTGCCCTGGGGCTGGGCCGGATACATTTGCTGCTCGCCATTTGAAGGGAAACTCTGGGCAACGGCCCGCCCGCCTGCCAGGCGTCTGCCGACGGCCAGACGCGCACCAGCGCTGGGTCCACTGCCACCAGCCGCAGCTGCACCTTGGATTTCGAGCAACGCATCATGTTCGGCGGATCTTTGCCGTTTTCAGCCCGTCGGTGAGGAAAACCACTAGCTGATTGTGTTTTCAGGAGGACCTATCTCAAAGGCCTTCTGAAAGAAACAATGTATATACATATATATATACACACATGTATAGACAGTCTCCAAACGGCTGGCAAGGGCCTTGGCATCTGGGCCCATCGCAAAATTATTGAGCTTGACTGCCCATATGCAGGCTGTCACCCACATGCAAGGGGCGGGCTTGAAAGGAAGCTTGGTTTGACCTGCTGGAAACAGCAAACATCGGGAACCAAACAAATGCTCGCAAATCCTGTGCTTGGGTTATATGGGTGGTTTGGACATCAAACATCGCAGCACCAGGATGAGCATTCAGACCGGTCCCAGCACAATGGCGGCTTTGCTTACTTCTTGCATCCAAGTGCTTCTCCTTGGGATGCGAGTGACTTCCAGTTTTCATCGGCCTCCATATGGTTTATGATCATTCCCGGCCTTGGGAGCGAACTCGGGGGCATAGAGCAGCGCCTGCTCCAGAGAAAGCGGCCGCCGAGCCTGCGAATCGAACTGACCAACCTCGTCGTTTTGGTTCAACGTGTTTCCTGAGTGCGTTGGCCGCAACGCATGTCCAAGGCCCAGGGTTGTTTTCCCGGCTTTCTTTCTGTGGCCCCTAAATGGTGGTGTGGGGGGAATGGAATATGCTAGGAGAAATGGCACCAACTTTGCTTTCTCCAGCAAACAAGGGAACGGCAATATTCGAAACAGATTAATGAAGGTGCCAATCGAAACAGCGTTTCCCGCCAATCACAATGGCCCCATTGCAAGAACGACAAAACAAAACACCCCGTGTTTGGCACAACAGTAAAATGCAGGACCAAGAGGTTGAGGGAAGTGACAAGTTGTGGGGTAACTGCCTTCCCACTGACCAATGAGCAACATGTGAAGAAGAATCCTACGTGACCTACCCTTTCCCATCCTGAAATGAAACTGCTCACAAGTCATTCCGGAACGCTTTTGAAAAGCTTAACCAACATTGGCAGGCTGGAGGCTGGGCCAGAACGAAGTGGAGGTAATCTTGTGCACTCTTGGATGCTAAGTTCAGCCTGTAATATCGCGGCCAACACCCTGGAGGGTTTTAATCCAGTCTATTGTAGGAAAATGCGGTCATACTTGTTCTTGCCTAATCAGAACAGCTGGCATCCTGAATCAACGCTTCCCAAGTGCCTGACTGAACAACCAGACTAAACAACAAATGGCTGGCTGAAGAAACGCCCTCCCACCCGCCCGCGCCCGTCCAGGCAGCACGCACGCACCCGCGCCTGCCCACACTTCCACGCATGCCCGCGCTCAGGCAGTCGCGCACGCCCGCGGGCGTGCGCAGTCACAGGCGCAATCCCCAACCAGCATGCTAGCGCCATGTGTGTGTGTGTGTGTGTGTGTCTCGTCACTGGTTAACACGGCCGGACTTGCGTAAGCTTGACATGACTCAAAGGCTGTTTGGGGTTCTTGCGGGCCCTCTTTGCAAAGCTTGTTGGCCACAGAAGATGCGCCACCCCCGCCTTGGCCATGACGTGTGTGGGGTGGCCGGCGAAAGCTGCAAACCTGGAGCCGGAGAAAGCGACATTCGGGAAGGTGCCCGCCGGCGGTTTCCCTTGGAAATTTGACGTTATGGTCTGTACATGGTTGCGTCTAAAATTCGCTTCACAAAGTGACAAGAGTGCAAAGGGCCCAAGGATCATGCCGCCAAGGCCAACTGTGAAGCACACCTGTTGCTGGAGCAGTGTGCCATGCAATTGCGCGGCTCTGGACAATAGGGGCCCTGCAAAACAGGTGCAGCTACTGAAGGCACCGGGGTCGGACCGTGCTAATTTCAATTCATGTGATTCGATTGGGGGCAGCGAGCGGGGGTTGGCATTTACCTTCAGGGGCAAGAACAAGACCTCCATGGAAAGGAAGCAACATGGTGTTTGGGGCCCCCTTTCAGAGGACGCCGAAAAACAAAGCGCTGAGTCCGGAGGCCAAATCTGGAGCAAATGACGCAAAAAACAATCGCCCAGGTGCGGTGGGGTTGATGGGACGGGTAAGTCAACCTGGTCACAAGTGTCGTGGGATCGACCTAACTCGCTGTAAAGCCCCCTACCCAACACTATTGCGCGGACTGAGACGTTACACGATCATGCTGCTTGAAAAGAACACTTGTTTGCACCCTCTCCTAGAAGCCAAGCGCTATGCAGCAATGTGATTAGCCGAAAAAAAAAAAAAAAAAGGAAAAAAAAAACTGCAAGTGATTAACCGAAAAACCCTGCAAGTGCGAGGGATCAGTGTGCACAGTGTACACCACCCACCCCTAGGAGCCAACGTGCTTGCTACCAAATTGCAAGCAGGGCAAACAATCACTCACTTGCCCAAAGAACCCAGAAATAAAAGGTTGACCTTTTGGCACCTGACTAAAACTGGACCAACATGGGAAAACAAAAAGGTCAAATGTCAACTTTGGGCAACTGAGATCAAGTAAAACTCCTATTTAAACAAGCATTGGTCGTCTCCTCAGTCTTCATAGAAGCAGTGTACTTGAGGTCAGTGCTTAAAATTGAAACCCAAGCCTTTGGGCAACCAATGGCACTAGGCTTTTGAGCTATTTGCTCCCAAGGGAAAAGCTGGAACTTAGTCATTAATCTAGAACCCAAAACACAGTTCCAAGAGCAAATGACGCCCTCACAAGTTGGCGTCGAACACCCCCCCCCCCACCACGCCGCAATGCTACACTGTTGGCCCAAAACAAGACTGGGAAAAACAAAATCAGCCTCGTTTCGGCGTCTTCCGGGTGTAATCAAACCAGGTCGGTTCTTTGCACCCCAACAAAGCCAACAACATTTCTTGCGAGCCTGAGCGCGCGGCTGCTCCCACAGCAGCACCTGCTCTTCCGTAGCCTCAAAGCCTGGCATCGGTTCCTCTTGTTGGCGGTTCAAAAAACAAGAGAAAAGGAAAACCACCATTTTTGTGGGTCCTCCAAAAAAAACACTCCCAAATAACCAAAAAGCACAGCCTGTCTGACAATGGAGCTGGACTTACTCTGTTGGCAACTCACTTTCAGAAGGTGTTTGTTGCGCACGAAAAACCGCAACTATGACACAGGATGAGTTGATTTCTCAGCGTTGAACATGATGCTCAAAGCCCCAATGCTGTCATCAACTATGATGCAGGAGTGCACTCTGCACAAGATTCGGAAGCTGTTTTACTTCTGCAAACAACACCTGTCATGTCGCAAAATGCGACAACAAATGTTGACATAGTTCTAGTGCAAAAGTTGCAAACATTGGAAACATTGGAAGGATTGGTTTCCCGTTGGTTTCCCCTTAAACCAACCCAGAAACGGGTACCCTTGACAAAAACACACCCAATATATGTATTTAAATGCGACCCATAGGAAGACAGGGCCTTAATGTGCATTGCATGAGAAGTGGCAGCTTTATGCCGACCCATTGGCTCAAATGCTCAAAGTTTCAAGTTTGGATTGAGCACAACGAAAGTCACTTCACTTATATAAGCAGGCAGCAAAAACTGAGTAGGGTGGTCGCCCATGCTGTTCCAAAGCAATGTTCTTTGGCGAATTCTGCCAGATCCGGACTAACCTTCCGGGGATATGTTTCAAGAGATTCATATACATATATAATTATATATATATGTGTATATATGGATGAGAAAGCCAACATGTCAAAAGGTCGGGTGTGACCAAAAGGAAACCCGAGAAGATGCAGGAAGTGTTACGGCGCTTTCTTGGAGTGCCTAAATGTTGCATACAAGACGCGCCCCTGCCCCTTGGTGATCGCTTCATGCCTCCCGCAAACGGCTGCCAGCAGTTGATCAGATACGCCAAGGCAAGACATTCCTGGGGATTGCTGAGTACCCCCCTCCAATCCCTCAAGGACGCGTCTCCAAACTAAAGGCCATTGATCCCTACAGCGCCGTGTCTTGAAACGCCGTTCTCCACAAGAGGTACACTTGCGATGGGGGGAGGGTTGGGCCAACCACCTGCCATCTTCGTTTTGATCACCATGCTTACAGGTGTCTCTTTGCGCGTGTGTCTGTTTGCCTGTGCAACCGAAGAGAGGCTCTGACATGGGCGACTATCGTTGGCCAAATCGAGGCCGGTGCAAACCACCCTTTGAGTATGTGTCAAGGGCATTCAAACGCAACATTTGGGTGCCGTGCGACTGGTCAGCAGAAAATCCAGTTCAGAACTCGATTCAACTTTTCCGGTTGAAGGAAACCCATGCAGGATGGTTCAATTCAAGGGGCTTGTACGCACGTTTGGTCGAATGGCTTCCCTGAATCTCGTGGTTGGACAAGATGTTCGCGCTTATGTTGGGTTCCCACGCAAGCAAATCAACAAACAAGTTTGCAGCCAAGACACCAAATCCAGGAAACCCAGGTCCCTCTCTTTCAGTGCGCAGCAACGTAAGTCCCACATGCAACAAAACACAGCCTCTCCTGAACCGCAGCATCACGTAAGCAATGTGTCACTTCTGTTAGAAGAGTTGATGGAAAACCTGAAAACCAAACAACCCGTTCCATGTGTTGATACGGAACAAAACCGAGAAACATAGCCCAACGGATCGGTTGGTGAAAACAAATCAACTGGAAGTGACCTCTGTAGCATAAACCGTCATGACTAACATGATTCCACACCTTGGCTGAACACCTGGACCCTGCTACAGTATGTCCAGGATCCAGTGAAGCGCAAAAGTCATATCTCACAAACTAGCCCATGTGGAGGTCCGCAATGAAGGGTCATTTCCTTTAAGATCATAATGATCTACCCTCCGATGGAACCTGACGTTCGGGGGGTCCTGGCTTGGACCATTTTCCTTTCAAAGGGACCGGGTCCCGTACGTCAAGTTCCATGTCAAAACGGTGGGAGAGTATTTGATATGGTCTCAGAATGCCGACTCATTCTTTGTCCTGCAGCAAGCTCTGGTGCAACTCCTCCGCCACCGCCTCCACGTGGTCTTCCTCCGTTCTTTTATCTCTTTGTCCTAGGCCCTCTGGCAAGTGGGAAAACGTCCTCAAAGAATGTCCCCCCCCCCCCGGCAAACAACAACATGCGAAGGCTCGCCCTGTGCGCTCGAATAAGCCACCAAATGCGCAACAACAAGGGCCCCAGTTTTCAGTTTTGCAGGCAGTACTGGGAACACTGATAGATCCGCACAAATTGGTTGAGGCACGTCCGTCAGCCCGAAAAAAGAAAACAAAACACAACGCACCAGGCACCAGGGATCTGGCAGAACTTACACCTTAGCTCTGAGCCCACTGTTCACAACATACCTCTTGCTTAGCCCTTGCCTGTGTAACCAGGTGAGGAAGCATCCGACAAGTCCCCCCCCCCCGGTCATTGTGCCATGACCCCCCGAAGAAAACAACTAGGCTGTTTCCATGTTGAATCCAGAGTGTGGTCCTTGGTGTACTTGACCTACGGAAATTTGTGGCTGGGAGTCGAATTACGCTCAGCCCCAAAGCTTGGTGGTTCCATAGAAGGTAAGCAGTTGGCAATTTAGACAAAACAGGACTGGTTGGAGAACAGGGATGAAATCCCCCTCCGCCCCACTTCAAGCAGCCTAGCCTCATTGGCCTCAGGCCATACACATGCCGATTGAACGCACTGGACAAGTCCCCAATGTTCCGGGGACACTGGCCATAATTGCAGTTAGACGCTGTTGCAACCTCTACATTCTATTGCGTTCTTCACTGTTGGCTGCAACAATCATGTGAAGAGAGCCGAGGTCAACATCCTAGCTAGCGATTTCGTCCATCGGCTTTTCCAACTGGCCTCTATTTCCCCAAGAGGTCGATTAATGGAAACAACCACATACTGACAACTCCGGGGCGCTGCCCCTGCCACGCTCTGGCAGAGAAAGCGGGCGAGGCCGGCCACGTCGTGGAACCGGTACTGGCCTCCAAGGAAAGGCCAGTATTTCTTTTGCTTTTACCCCCAGTCCATGTTCCGCCGAGGCTGTTTGGAGCTGCACTTGTATGAGAGTTTCTAGGTGTAGCACTTTAGGGATTGGGATTCGGTTTGGGAGGTTTTCGGCTTAGGTTCAGCAATTTTGCGGGTTTGTGGGGGCTTTAGGCTTTAGGTAATCTAGGGTCCTTTTGGAACTACCTTACCACTAGCAACAATGGAAGTGCGCTCTGTCTCTCTCTCTCTCTCTCTCTGGCTACAGTCCTTTGGAACCAAGGGGCTCGTTCATCTTTGATATCTTGGCCCCGTGTTCAGCACATTGAATGAGCTTGGGTCTTTATGATTTTTAACCGTAGCTGAAATCAACATGCAAGCCAGCAAGGCTGGCATGATCCCTTGATGCGATTGATGCACATAGGATTTCCACAACTAAGCGATCAATCCTGAGATTCATGTCCACCACTTGGCTGTGGTGGCTTTGTGCAACAAAGCGAACAATGAAAGCAGGGGATAGAAACAAGCAGAGCTGGGGAAAAAACCAAGTAACTGTAAATCACACCGGCACAAACAACGCTGGGAACATCGCCTGTGGCAGGCTTGCGAGAGGCAAGACATCCGTTGGGGTCTCCCAAATGTCCACCTGTCTCCCCACAGCTGTGGGAGAGTGTTTTCACAAAGCTTTCGCGCAGCGTATTTCTTGGATTGCGGGCAGATCCTTCTTCTTGCTTCTGTCGGAGTGACGCTGGTGGCGCTCCGACACGTTGGAGCGAAAGAGGTTTCACATGGTTTTACAAATCTTTCGCGCAGCGTGTCTATGCGAGACATCCCTCAAACTTTTGCAAAAACCCTTTCATGGTGATGCAAGGCATTGAGCACACTCCTTTTCACGGCGAGCAAGCCACACCAATGGGATGCAGCCAGATTCAGAAAACATACCATCACATGGTCTCGCAGTCTGCGTATCTCCCCACAGGGGCGGGGATGGTTTTCACCAAGCTTTCGCGCAGCGCATTTCCTGAATTTCGGGCTAGAAGCAAGAAAACATCTGCCCGAAATCGCGCAGATTCGCAGCGCCAAAGCTTTGTGAACCTCTTTCCGTGTTTGTTTTCGGCGGCCAACGCGTTGGAGCACCACCAGCGTGAGGCCGACAGGCAAGTTGGCCTAAGCTGGCACGGTGCCCATCCGCGAACCTCTTCGAGACCTCTGTTGACCTCCGCAAGACCGAGGTCTCGCGGAGGTCTTGCAGAGGTCTCGCACTGCCACAATCCCACCAGCACACGGCCCAAAGCTCGGCCGTCTTCCAGCAGCGTTTGCACGGTATACTGCTCTCTCGGACTCGCTTCCAGCCGTGCCACCGACCCTTGATCCCTCGTGGTTAGAACCGAAGACCAGGAGTTTTCATGCAACTGCAAGTTACTACTCACCATCAACTGAAAAAGGGCTGCTGAGATTCTAGCTTCTGAGAAGTGCAACATACGGTCGGGCTTTGGTACTCCGAGTCGGGGGGCGCAGTCCCGCTTCACTCAAACACTGCGCGAAGAGCGAGGCGGCGAGGCCAGGAGCGCCTTGCCCATTTGTCAGCACAACGGCGGCGCCGTCCTGGCCAAATCTGATGGCTCTACGGTTACGCTTGGACATGTTCTTGGCTGTCCAGGGAATCGAACGTGACTTCTTTTACTTTTCTCGTCAAAACCCAAGGGACTCGAACCCATAACCGACTCACCAAATTTGGCTTGCCAAAGGCTAGTTGGGGCGGAAAGGCCTCCAAAGGCCGAGGCCCTCAAAATGATCCAGACCAATCGTGCAGTTTGTGGCCTGCCTTGTGGAAACGCGCTCCTTTTCCACAAATTTGCAGATTTTCAGGGGCCTGCTTTCTGGACTCCACCAAAACCATCATGGGTTGAAAGCTTAATTATGGAATCCTTACCTCGCGCCTCGCCTCGTTAGTTCCAATTCGATGCCTCGTACCTCGCTGAGCGGCAAGCAAACTGGCTGAGCACATTCACACAAATGTTCAGCTGAAAGGATCGTTCAGCAACAATGAGGGCAAAACAGGCCGGGCGAAAACAATGGTGCTTCAGGATTCCTGGTGGGGCAAAATTCGAAACTTGTCCCTGAAAAACGAATCGAATCACTAGGCTCACTCAAATTGAGAGCGCAATATCTAACCTTTGCGCGAATGTTTCTGAGTTTACCCCTCGCCTCCCAAAAAGCGCCCCAAAGGCAGTGTCAAGTAGAATTCCAGCAAAAGCTCAAGCTACACTTTCCCAGCATGGGGCAATCGCTGATCGAAAGGAAAGGATTGAGACAGCATGGAGATCCAAGGAATCCCTTGTGACCAGGTGCCAAGGGAGGTCTTTTCAAGCGTTGGTCTTTCATGGCGTCTTCTAGACATTGTAGAGAAATAGGCATGTCATACTGCCCCACAAATACGTTGCCTGCCAGGAAATGACAGCACGCTGGTACCGCAGTAGTCAATTTATCCTGAGATTCAGCAGGGAGCCCCGAAATCCTCCGTAGCCGAATCGCATGGGGGCAACCCTTGTGGGGACGTTCCTTTGTATTTTCAGGAACAAAGGTTGCTTCAATCGAACTCATTTTCAGGGACCACCCACCTCTTAGCTCTGACTCATGGTCATCCCTACACTCCTCCTTCCACCGAGCTTGCAGCTCCGAGCGGCTCAGGCGCCGCAAGAGGCGCCCCAGCGCCCAGCGCCCTGCCTTTCAAACTTTGGAGTGCAAGAGCGAGTCGCACAAGCGCGAAGCCCGGAATCATAAGATAACATGTTTGGAACGCCATTGGCGGCCTCTCTTGTTTCTGTTTTCTTGCTCGGATTGTTTGGCAGCTTTTTTGACCTGCAAAACCGTCCCCATGTTTGGCATAACTGTTTTTGTGCTCCCTGGAGGAAACACGTCAAACAACTCTGGCAAGAAGCGCTGGCTAGTGTCGCTTTTGCAGCATAAGCATGCTGGCACTGTTCCTTCACCGATCCTCTGTCTTTCGCAGTCATTGGGCTCCGCCTACGATGCGAGGTCTGTAAAATGCTAACGTCGGCATCCGGTGCGGGGTTCCCTGGTCGTGAACTCAGTACAGGCAGGCGAGAATTCCCAGGTGACTCAGAACACTGCACAGCAAGAAGCAGAAGCTGGCAGGAGGTTATTCATCAGGAGGTATTCAGCACGTTGAGGAACTTGAGATCGATGTGGCTTGCCTTCTTCCGGCTTTTTGTAGCCCCGGAACCGAGAGTTTTTGTCAATAGAGAGGGATGGCGAAACCTTGAGCACTCGGTGCCCAACTGCGTTAAACAAGTTGACTGGGAAAATCACTATTTTTCCTAGCTCGTCAGCTCGTCAGCTCGTCAGCTAGTCTATTGGGGGCTCTGCCACGCCTGCCCGAAAATGGTTGCCATCGGGGGCCGTTGGGCGGAGCGAGCCCGAGCCCGGCCTCCTGGGCCCGAGCTGACGGGA
The DNA here is from genome assembly GCA_963377175.1 of Effrenium voratum. NCBI lineage: Eukaryota > Dinophyceae > Suessiales > Symbiodiniaceae > Effrenium > Effrenium voratum. Next base: position 485,712 of record CAUJNA010003330.1, read on the forward strand.
CGTTTAGGATCTGCGCCACTGGCGACAGATCCAGGCCTGAGACTCCCGGACTCCCCATTGGGCCGAATCAATTTCACGGATCTATTTAGTACGGTTTTGGAGGAACAAACAATGAAGGTAAGTTAAGTGGCTCAGCTAAGGCTCCAAAAGTGAATGAGACACTGAGCATGTCCGAAATGGCCGGTTTCCACCAAACTGATCTTCCCGAAGGTGTAGCGTCTGGCAACAGCGTGGCTCAGAAGCTACTCGCTTGTCAGGACTCTCAGCAGTACATGACCCACAAGCAGCTTGAAACTCAGTGAAGCGCTAACCCAATCACACCAATGGTTAGACACAGCACAGTGTTTCAGTGCTCATCACAGTGGCCTGAAACCATGCAAGCCAAGGCGGCCTTCGGTGTCCGGCGTTTTTTTTGACTCAGCTGACCCTCGAACATAAACTCAACGAAACCACACCTCTTAGACTCTTTGCTCTTGTGTGATTGGGCGCACATCTGGCTTGGAGCAAACCTCGATCGAGAATGTGTAGCACTCCTTGGCATCTTGGTGGATGTGTTTCTTCATGACATCCTTCAACCCGGCTTGAACATGTGGGCAACAAATTTTGTGGAGGCAAAAAATATACAACACAGGATGGTTCTCAGAAAGGAGACATGGCTACTGGTTGAGTCCCCATTTTACCCAGCCGCCTTTTTGTATTTGCAGAAGGCCAAGCAGCCCAGCGGGCCAAGCGCGCGCATTTGCCGCCCGTGCCCGCTCTCTGACTTGGTCTCCATGGCACATGGCTGATTTGGGTGTGTCCTTCGTTGGCAAACCCCATAAGACCAAAGGCTTGCCGCCTTCTGGTGAAACCCAAGCGGTTTCCAGGCAATCCTATGGAGCCGGAGTCAAAGGCACACCATAAGCGGAGTCAGCAATGTTTTTTGGGAAAGCTTTAGATGTTCCTGTTGATCGGACAAACTTGGTTGCTTTCCAATGCCAGTGACCGCTCGCCATACCGAAAAAGCAAAACCAAAGGCTGCGCTCCGTGGGAACCACTCGACAAACCAAAAAAATGCAGGACAAGTTGGTGGTCTTTATGGGGACATCAACGTCCAAAGAAGCGAAAGGGCAACCAACGGATGGTGTGGGTCTTGCCTCTCGGGCTGTTTCTCCATATTCCGCCATGATTGACCACATCCATTGACCACATTGGCCAGCGGTCCAAGATGCAAATCAATCGGAGAGCAAGGATGGCAAGGCTGGTTTTGGGCAAAGCTGGCGGTGACGGCAACTCAGCAGTGTTGCACCTCCAAACCTGGAACTTAAAAAGGGAAACCTCACGAACTAGCCGGATTGATCCGGCCGGAACCCCCATTGGGCTAGGGTCCTGGACAGGGCATCCTCGGTTCTTTCTCTCAGGTCTAAGCTAGGGACACTTTCGGGGATCCATTGCAAACGTGCGTCGTAGGGCGTCCTAGGTGGCCGTCATTTTAACAACCACTCGCCACATTTACTTGGAGAATTCACGTTTTTTTTTGTTTGTTGCTCGCCCAGGCCAAAAAATAACCCACAAGCCACAAGCTTGGCACAGCTGACTTTGTGCCGTGGCAACAAGTGCTGTCTGTTTCTGCCCAACAAAAATGGCAATGCTTCTAGTGACGCGTGAGCGGCTGGTATGAAAATGATTCTGAGATTGGCAGATTGGACACAGTGCCAACCACTATTGAGGGCTTGATGCTTACGCCAAGCATCAGAAACAACCAAGTGTTTGATGGCACTGAGGATTTGAGGTCACCTGAGCTTCGTTCGACGGGACCACGGAAACGGCCTCACAAAACAACCTCCATCCACAAAGCTTGGCGATCTGTTTCCAGACTTCAGCAAGTGAGCTTCATACCTCTTTTTGCCATTTCCACCCTCTCGCCATTTCGACTTTGCCAACATGGGGATGTCAAAATTAAACGAGGCGAATTTAGAACCAACATGAAACCGCTGCAGTGCCGCAGTATGGAGGGGTTCAACTAGTTCTGAAACCTTTCGAGGATGCCAAGGGCATGTTTTCCGGGGTTCAGGTAAGCTAAGAGCCACTTGCCAAAAAACCTCCCCCCCTCTTCCCCCCCCCCCCCCCAATCTTCTGGGAAAGTTCAACATCTACAAGATCCCTACTCAGCCCTTCTAGACGGTCCGAAAGGGGTCTCAAACCGGATTCTTGGGCAAAGTGTGATGTAGAGAACGTGTTGGGCATGTCAATGACACTCAGTGCAAAGTCTGTAAGCACAAGGCCTTGATCCACGTCGCATGTGGGATTGTCATGCGACTTTCAGACAACAACCCCTCCGCCCCCCCTCCCCCCCCAAAGCGCCTTGTCCCTTCGTCTCAGGGCCATGCCCTGCAAGTGCCGCAGCCCGAGCAGCAGCGCCAGGCACCTGCGAAAAGAATCCTTCCACGGCTTTGTGCCAGCCCTTCACGGCTTGAACTGGATAAGGAGTGCTGCAAGTAAGCCATGAGGTATAGGGAAGACCTTGTCCCTTAGCTTGAAATACACCTCGTTTACAGGATATTAAGGAGTTGTAGGAGAATGTACTGCCCCAAAGGCACTGGTTTACAGGAAACTCATCCTGAAGCAAGAGAAAAAGCACTGGCCAACTGATAGACACCTCCCGTCACCTCCCTCTGTTGACGCATGGCACTTCTGAGCAACCCCCACTGCGTCCTGAACAGAAAGCCTTGCATGGCAACGGGAGCCCGTGGGTTTGACCATTCTTGGCAACCAATTGCTTGGGAAGCAATTGCATGGCACTGAAAAACATTTCAAGCAAAGCCTTAAGGAAATGTCCACTGGACTGGGAAACAGTGGCCCAAGGCTTCCCAGGGCGTTGACTGGACTCATAACTGGGAAACCGGAACTAAACCGTCTTCCCGCATCTGAGCATTCAGGATCTGGCTTACCCAAATGGGCAACAATCGCAAGGCAACAAAAGACGGGCAGAAAGGCAGAAGGCAGCGAGGGATCAACTGGGCAATGTCCTTTGAGCTCGTATCCAGCAAGGAATGCGGGCACCAAGGAAAGCTGGACATGAAGCCTTTCAGTGAGCTGCTGAAGGTCAACAAAAGGCACCGGACGCAGCAAGCCATTTTCTCTCTGAGACAACGCGCTTATCCCTGACTCGGATTGCTTTCCTGAAGAGAGCTCGGCGGAAGCAGTTTGAGATTCTTTTTGGGGCTTCCAAAGGCTTCGGTCAGGGTTAAAGCGCATGCTGGGTGACAACAGGGCTGCTTTAACTTTTGCGAGAGAAAACAAGCGCCCGCACAGTCTTGTGAATCTGCTCTTGCACAGCACGGAGCAGAAGGCTTTATGGGCAGTCATGCCCCCAAGAACTGAAATCTTGTCAACAGCTGCATGCACGAACCTCCTAAGAATGCGATGTTGAGCCTCAGTTCATGGGTTTATAAGCCATTTATTCTGAGAACTGCATGCATGCTAGCGCTCGGGCCACTAATCACACACACACACACACACTCACGCCCGCACGCACGCACGCACGCACGCACACAACGCATGGCCTTTTCAGATCTTGCTGCTTTGGACAAAGGGCACAGTACCCTGAACAAATCAAATAAACTTGCAACAGGAAGGCAACATGTGTTCCGGTTGCGCGATGTTGAGTGGAGTACAAGCTCCGTACCCCAAAACCTATTGCAATCAATGAATCAACGCAAAGCTTGATTTCTCACCCTGATCTGTCTGCCACCCGCAAGGCGCTGTGAAAACGGTAGTTCCTTCGCTCGACTGCAGAGGCGAAGCCTGCCGATCTAGTTTCAGCAGCCTGGACCCGCGATGGACAAAGTTCACCAGTCAAAGAAGCACAAACCAGAGCTGAAAAAAATGGGTTGCCATGACCATGGACCAACGCCGGTAGAGCAGAATGTCAGATTCGGACGATTCTCCTTTGACAGAAGAAAAGATATCCAAGGACAGAGAAGTTGGGATGAACACCCCAGGTGGCAAGAAATCCTGCGCTGGCTGAAAAGGCATCACTCTCCGCTCCCCGTTTCCATCATGAGAAGCCGGCGGACTTCGAGCTCGCCAATTCCAAAGTCGTGCAGGATGCAACATATGTCGAAAGTAAGAACCCCATGGCTCATGTGGAAACACCCTGAAGCCGTGTGATGCAGCAGTGAGAAACTGAAAAAGAAGAAGACATAGTGTAACGTGTGCACCTTCAGTTTGTTGGCAGGGTGAGCAACAACATGTTTGACGCTCAGTGGATGGTGTGCGAGCTTGCTTGAAGTTAAAACCGCGGCAACTTGGTCAAGCCGAACCATGCAAAGGGCAAGGAGGCACCTGGCCATGTTTGGGGTTCAGTACCTTTTGCATGGGAAAGTGTAGATGCCCACTGTACATCAAAGGTCAACCAGCGATGTACAAAATTAGGGCTGAAAGCTAGGGCGACCAAGGGAACCCAACGATCAAAAAGGCTACTCTATGGGCGCCTCTGGGATTCCGTGTGTTGATTCTTCCGAAGGAAACAAAACTCGTGCTTGACAAAGGCTATCTCAGCGCGATTAGTTGCTTAGCCTTGGCCGTCGCCGTATTCAAGTCAGGAAAGCCGCGCGTTTGTTTTGGAGACACTTGAAAACACTGCGACGAGCCGGTTTTTGGGCGTTCGCCCATCGTCGACCAGGCAGGAGAACTCATTGGCAAACTCGTTTCGCCTCGAGAGGCACAAACCTGGCCGTCTATGACGTGAGTCGGTCCTGAGACTGACTATTTGGTTGGGCACGGACTCAGCGGCGGCCCCTCAGTTGTGGGTTGACTGACAAAAAATAGGAGTTTCTTGATTGAATGACCAGCTACAATGATCAGATCAGTCTCCCTCAACTTAGTGGTCTGGATTGGTGGTTTGGAGGTTGCGGGGGCCTTGTCGTGGAAGAAACCAGGTGCTAAAAGGCTAAAGCCTCCAAATTACTAACCCAAACCGCCAAACCCCAACATCATGCTCGCCAACTCAGAGAGCGACGCGATTTCCATGTTTGGGAGGCTTCAAGTTGCTGACCAAACTAGCCAGGGAACAAACAACCGAATAGAAGCCGAACCCGAATGCACATTCGCTTGCCAAAAGGTGCATTCGCTACGAGTTCGGGAAAAAGTGTCCAAAGCTCAGGTAGCTGGGACCCTTCCAAATGGCTTCATTCGGTGTTGTTCTTCGATCATTCCACACTGTGCAAGCACCGTTTGCCGGTCGTTTCAAAAAGAGAAACAAGCTAGAGGCGTCCTTCTTTAGCTCGCGCAGAACACCTTCAACGGTGGAAATGCCGGCCATAATTACTGAGGGCGCCTATCGAGGAGCACCGGCCTTGCTGCGAGCGGCGAGTTTTCTATACACCAGTAGAGCACATAAAACACAGCTTGGCCCAGCTTGGCCCAGCTTGGCTTCTCTCGCATTCTGGTCTGCGAGTCTGCCAGCCTGCGAGCCTGTGCGGGCTGAGCGCGAGAGGGGTTGCTTTGCGATGCACAAAGCCGCCAAGAGGAGCGCCTCCAGACCGTCAGTTGGCGTACTGGGATAGGCGATGCCAGGGATCCAGGACAATATATCATCAGCCACAAGTCGTTTCAACCTTCGCATGAGCAAAACCCTGGAAAATCCGGGAAGCTGAGAGACCTATGGGTCATGTTTTTTCATTTAAGCTCGCAGATTCCAAGTAGTCAACAACATACTCGTTGCGGCGGCATGCGCAGTAGGCGGTGGCCCCTGTTGAGAGAAGATCAAGGCCTCTAGTCAAACGACATGTTCTCTGGAGGGCCACGTATTCCCAATTGAAAGAACAAAACATTCGCGGGATAAACCCCGCCCCGTTCGAACTATGGGCTTTGAAACAAGCATTGTTCCAGCCCGCGTCCTTTCGACGTTAAATTTCGGCAACTGCTTCAACGTGTTTAAATCAGTGCAATTGAAACCAAATCGGACGTATAGCGCTCATTTTGAAGTGGCCGATTGCAACTGCCTGAGCAAAGTGGTTTTGCCCCATCCTGTCTCGCCCCTCAAGGGCAAAGACCTCCTGGCGAGCGCGAGGCGGCATGTCAGAGGTCCACTTCCAAGAAGCTGCAGTCAACAAAACCATGTAAAATGACAAAAATACTAGACCACGGTTGGCCCGAAAGCATCACAGCCCCGTGACCATTCTGCGCAAGTTCTCTGGGCAAGGTGCTTTGCGCAAACTGGTCTGTGCAAGTTGCTCTGCGCAAGTTGCTCTGCGCAAGCTGCTCTGCGCAAGTTGCTCTGTGCAAGTTGCCCCGTGAAGTTGCTCTGCGCAAGTTGCTTTGTGCAAGCTGCTCTGTGCAAGAAGGTCTGCGCAACTGACTCTGTGCAAATGTCTCTGTACAAGTTGCTCCGTGCAAGTTGTTCAGTCTGTGCAAGTTGCTCTGCGCAAGTCGCCCTGCGCAAGTTGCTCTGCGCAAGTTGCTCTGTCAAAGTTGCTCTGCGCAAAATTGCTCTGCGCAAGCTGCTCTGTGCAAGTTGCTCTGTGCAAGTTGCTCTGCGCAAGTTGCTTTGTGCAAGTTGCTCTGCGCAAGTTGCTTTGTGCAAGTTGCTCTGCAAGAAGCTCTGTGCAACTGACTCTGTGCAAATGTCTCTGTACAAGTTGCTCTGTGCAAATTGCTCCGTGCAAGTTGCTCCCTGCAAGTTGCTCTGCGCAAGCTGCTCTGTGCAAGTTGCTCTGCGTAAGTTGCTCTGCGCAAGTTGCTCTGGCGCTCTGCGCAAACTGGTCTGTGCAAATTGCTCTGCGCAAGTTGCTCTGCGCAAACTGGTCTGTGCAACTTGCTCTGCGCAAGTTGCTCTGCGCAAGTTGCTTTATGCAAGTTGCTCCGTGCAGCTTGCGAAGCCCGCCCGCGGACCAGGGGGGGAAGCGAACCCGCGACCCCGCCGGTCCCGGGAGCAGGCGCGCGAACCACGAGACAACTCCGAGGACCAGCTCAAACAAAAAAAGTCGCAAAAAACCTCGAGTTTTTGCACCTCGACCACGCCGATCCCCGCAGAGGGTCGCGCGGGCCAAAACAAAATCGCAAAAAACCTCGAGTTTTTGCGCCTCGACCACGCCGATCCCCGCAGAGGGTCGCGCGGGCCAAAACAAAATCGTAAAAAACCTCGAGTTTTTGCACCTCGACCACGCCGATCCCCGCAGAGGGCCAAATCAAAATCGTAAAAAACCTCGAGTCTTTGCACCTCGACCACGCCGATCCCCGCAGAGGGCCTCCCTGCGCTTGCAACTTGCACTTGACTCCATGCACTTGCAACTTGCACTTGGCTCCATGCACTTGCAACTTGCACTTGACTCCTTGCACTTGCAACTTGCACTTGACTCCATGCACTTGGCTCCTTGCAACTTGCAATGACTCTTATGACTCCTTGCAATGACTCCTTGCAATGCCTCCTTGCAACAATGACTCCTTGCAACAATGACTCCTTGCAACCATGACTCCTTGCAATGACTCCTTGCAATGATTCCTTGCAATGACTTTCATGATGATGATCCCTTGCAATGACACCTTGTAATGACTCTCACGAGAACAACTCAAGTGAACCCAGCGGAAGAACCCTTCGCCATGCTTTCGGGAACACTCAGTAACACAAAATCGAAATGAAAGACGCACAAAAGCCGCCAACTGCATGACAATGATATTTAAGCACAGACACTTGCGTTGTGTGACCTGTGTTGTGTGCCGATTTTGTGCGTGAGCCCGCGGGGCGGGCGGTTGTCTGTGCGTCTGCGGCCCTGCCTGGCTTGTTTATTTTCGGTGTGTGTGTACGTGCGTCTCTGCGTGCCAGCGTGTCTGTCTGTGTCTGTGTGTGTGGGTCTTGGGAGTGTGTGGGTGTGTAAAGTCTGCGTGAGTGAGCGTTGTGTGGATTGTCTCCGATGTGTGTGTGTGCTTTGTGGTTGCATGATGCGTGTCCGATTGTTTTCGTGTGCGGGGTGGTTATGTTGTTTGTGTGGGGAGTTGCCCCCATTGTGTGTGTGTGTGTTGTGTATGTTGCGCGCGTGTGTGTTGCATGCTACGTGTTTCGTGGTGCGTGGTGCGTGTTTCATGTCGTGTGTTGCGTGTTGCGTTCTCGTGCGCGCGTGCACGCGTGCGTGCGTGCGTGCGTGCGTGCGTGCGTGAGTGAATGAGTGAGTGAGTGACTGAGTGACTGAGTGAGTGAGTGTGCGTGGCCGGTTGGGTGTGTGTGTGTGTGTGTCTGCGTGGGTGCGTGCGTAA
>CAUJNA010003330.1:498946-526446 GCA_963377175.1 Effrenium voratum
ATACATACATACATACATACATACATACATACATACATACATACATACATACATACATACATACATACATACATACATACATACATACATACATACATACATACATACATACATACATACATACATACATACATACATACATACATACATACATACATACATACATACATACATACATACATTACATACATTAGATTGCATAGATTACATACATACGTGCAGACATACATAAACATAATATAAAGAACACTTGCCGGAAAGGAACTGGTGATGCTGAGAATGCGGGAAGCGGAAGCCCAAAACCAATGAAAGGGTGCAAAAGCCACAAAGCCCGGAGAGGAAATAGTACTGGTAGTAGTAGTAGCAGTAGCAGTAGCAGTAGCAGTAGCAGTAGCAGTAGCAGTAGCAGTAGCAGTAGCAGTGGTAGTAGTAGTAGTAGTAGTAGTAGTTGCAGTGGTTTTCATAGTAGCAGCGCAACAAAGGAAGCAGTGCTAGTATTAGTGTGAGTAAATGAGTGGTAGCCATGAGAAATAGTAGCAAACGCAGCAGCAGCAATAGAATAGCAATCGCAGCAACAGAAGAAGTAGTAAGTAGTCCTTTCTGCCTTCCTTCGCTCCCTCCCTTCCTTCCTCCCTTCCTTCCTTCCTTCCCTCCCTCCTTCCCTCCCTCCCTCCCTCCGTCCCTCCCTCCCTCCCTCCCTCCCTCCCTCCCTCCAGTGCTTCCTTCCTTCCTTCCTTCCTTCCTTCCTTCCTTCCTTCCTTCCTTCCTTCCTTCCTTCCTTCCTTCCTTCCTTCCTTCCTTCCTTCCTTCCTTCCTGGCGCCTTTTGTTTTTAAATTGATGCCTATGATTTCTGTTTGTTTTTTGCTTTGATCGCTATGTGTTTTCTTTTTGAGGCGTATGCCATGCGTTGTGTGGTGTGTGGTGTGTGGTGTGTGGTGTGTGGTGTAGTATGTGGTGTGCGGGGTGTGGTGTGGTGTGACGTGCGTGTGACGTGCAGCGTGTGGCGTGTGGCGTGTGGCGTGTGGCGTGTGGCGTGTGGCGTGTGGCGTGTGGCGTGTGGCGTGTGGTGTGGTGGGTGGTGTGTTGTGTGGGGTGGGGGTGGGTGGGTGGGGTGAGGTGCAAGAACAAACGGCAGGCAAGGGACATGAGTATGCAGAGTCCACACTGCAACCAACGAGACGGCACACTGCGGGCAGGGAAGCAAAATACTAACCTTCTGATTGCTTGGGACGCGAACAAAGCATCCAAAGATCTGATTTGGACACCCAAATAAACCAGCGGAATGCAAAACAAAACCGTCGAAGTCAGCCTTGACACAGCCTCTGTGCTTTCCAGCCGTATGCAAAGCCAGTCGGTCCCAGTCACTAATTCGGAATGCACTGGATGGTTGGAAGGCATCGGTTCCAGAGCCAAACCAAATGAGACGCCCCAAAACGCAGAAACCAGGGCCTTAAGGCGATCCAGAATCTGCATGAGCGCATCATGAAAAAACCATATTGAGGATGCCCAGAACTACCAAAAAAAGGCAACAAGCGCCCTATGCTGGAAAAGCAACAACCCAAATACAAACCAAAGATATGCATTGTCCTGAAAACTGCCTTCATCATCTGTGCAAAAAGCAACAGCCCCACATCTGTGTGAAAAGCAACAAACCGCTCTAACAATCAAACCAGACCAACATCTGTGCAGAACAACTAGCCGCTTTAAACAACTCCCACAGCTGTGTAGAAAGCAACAAGCCGCTTTAAACATCTACCGGCCCCAAATCTGGGTAGAAAGCAACAAGCCGCTTTGAACGTCTTCCAGCCCCACATCTGTGTAGAAAGCAGCAAGCCGCGTTGAACACCACCAGCCCCACATCTGTGTAGAGAGCAACTAGACGCGTTGATATCTGCCAGCCCTACATCTGTGCAGAAAGCAACAACTCGCTTTGAACATCTAGCAGCCCCACATCTGGGTAGAAAGCAACAAGCCGCTTTGAACATCTTCCAGCCCCACATGTGTGTAGAAAGCAACAAGCCGCTTTGAACACCACCAGCCCCACATCGGTGTAGAGAGCAACAAGACGCGTTGAACATCTGCCAGCCCCACATCTGTGTAGAAATCCGAAAGCCGCTTTGAACATCTGGGTAGAAAGCAACAAGCCGCTTTGAACATCTACCAAACAAACATCTGTGTAGAAAGCAACAAGCCGCTTCAAACATCTACCAGCCCCACATCTGTGTAGAAAGCAAAGCCGCGTTGAACATCACCAGCCCCACATCTGTGTAGAGAGCAACACGACGCGTTGAACATCTGCCAGCCCCACATCTGCGTAGAAAGCAACAAGTCGCTTCAAACAACTACCAGCCCCACATCTGTGTAGAAAGCAACAAGCCGCTTTAAACATCTACCAGCCCCACATCTGTGTGGAAAGCAACAAGCCGCTTCGAACATCTACCAGCCCCACATCTGGATAGAAATCAACAAGCCGCTTCGAACATCTGCCAGCACATCTGGGTAGAAAGCCACAAGCCGCTTCGAACATCTACCAGCCCCACATCTGGGTAGAAAGCCACAAGCCGCTTTGAACATCTGCAAGCCCCACATCTTTGTAGAAAGCAACAAGCCGCGTTGAACATCTACCAGCCCCACATCTGTGTAGAAAGCAACAAGCCGCGTTAAACATCTACCAGCCCCACATCTGTGTAGAAAGAAACAAGCTGCTTTGAACAACTACCAGCCACACATCTGGGCAGAAAGCAACAAGCCGCTTTGAACATCTACCAGACCAACATCTGTGTAGAAAGCAACAGGCCGAATCGAACATCTACCAGCCCCACATCTGGGTAGAATTCCCAAGACGGTTTGAACATCTGGCCCCACATCTGTGTAGCAAGCAACAAGCCGCGTTGAACATCTACCAGCCCCACATCTGTGTAGAAAGAAACAAGCTGCTTTGAACAACTACCAGCCACACATCTGGGCAGAAAGCAACAAGCCGCTTTGAACATCTACCAGACCAACATCTGTGTAGAAAGCAACAGGCCGAATCGAACATCTACCAGCCCCACATCTGGGTAGAAAGTAACAAGCCGCTGTGAACATCTACCAGACCAACGAACATCTTCCAGACCAACATCTGTGTGGAAAACAACAAGCCGCTTCGAACATCTACCAGCCCATATCTGTGCAGAAGCAACAAGTCGCTTTGGACATCTACAAGCCCATATCTGTGCAGAAAGCAACAAGCCGATAAGAAAACTACAAGCCCCACATCTGTGTAGAAAGCAACAAGCCGCTTTGAACATCTACCAGCCCCACATCTGCGTAGAAATCCGAAAGCCGCTTTGAACATCTGCCAGCCCCACAACTGGGTAGAAAGCAACAAGCCGCGTTGAACATCTACCAGCCCCACATCTGCGTAGAAATCCGAAAGCCGCTTTGAACATCTGCCAGCCCCACATCTGGGTAGAAGGCAACAAGCCGCGTTGAACATCACCAGCCCCACATCTGCGTAGAACGCTCAAGACGCTTTGAACATCAACCAGCCCCAAATCTGTGCAGAAAGCAACAAGCCGCTTTGAACATCTTCCAGCCCATATCTGTGCAGAAAGCAACAAGCAGCTAAAAAACTACCAGCCCCAGATCCGTGTAGAAAGCAACAAGTCGCTTTGGACATCTACCAGCCCATATCTGTGCAGAAAGCAACAAGCCGCCTTAAACATCTACCAGCCCCACATCTGTGTAGAAAGCAACAAGCCGCTTTAAACATTTACCAGCCCCACATCTGTGTAGAATTCCCAAGACGGTTTGAACATCTGGCCCCACATCTGTGTAGAAAGCAACAATGCGCTTTGAACATCTACCAGCCCCACATCTGTGCAGAAAGCAACCAGCCGCTTTGGACATCTACCAGCCCATATCTGTGCAGAAAGGAACAAGACGCTTTAAACATCTACCAGCCCCACATCTGTGTAGAAAGCAACAAGCCGCTTTAAACATTTACCAGCCCCACATCTGTGTAGAACGCACAAGACGCTTTGAACATCTAGCCCCACATCTGTGTAGAAAGCAACAATGCGCTTTGAACATCTACCAGCCACACATCTGTGCAGAAAGCAACCAGCCGCTTTGGACATCTACCAGCCCATATCTGTGCAGAAAGGAACAAGACGCTTTAAACATCTACCACCTCCACATCTGTGTAGAAAGCAACAAGCCGCTTTAAACATTTACCAGCCCCACATCTGTGTAGAAAGCACAAGATGTATTGAACATCTACCAGCCCATATCTGTGCAGAAAGCAACAGGTTGGTTTGAACATCTACCAGCCCCACATCTGTGCAGAAAGCACAAGACGCTTTGAACATCTACCAGCCCCACATCTGTGTAGAAAGCAACCATCCGCTTTAAACATCTGGGTAGAAAGCAACAAGCCGCCTTGAACATCTACCAGCCCATATCTGTGCAGAAAGCAACAAGTCGCTTTGGACATCTACCAGCCCATATCTGTGCAGAAAGCAACAAGCCGCTAAAAAACTGCCAGCCCCACATCTGTGTACAAAGCAACAAGCCGCTAAAACACTGCCAGCCCCACATCTGTGCAGAAAGCAACAAGCCGCTTTAAACATCTACAAGCCTCACATCTGTGTAGAAAGCACAAGAAGCTTTGAACATTTACCAGCCCCACATCTGTGTAGAAAGCAACCATCCGCTTTGAACATCTACCAGTCCCACATCTGTGCAGAAAGCAACTAGCCGCTTTGAACATCTTCCAGCCCATATCTGTTCAGAAAGCAACAAGCCGCTTTAAACATCTACCAGCCCCACATCTGGGTAGAAAGCAACAAGCTGCCTTGAACATCTACCAGCCCATATCTGTGCAGAAAGCAACAAGCCGCTTTGGACATCTACCAGCCCAACATCTGTGTAGAAAGGAACAAGCCGCTTTAAACATCTACCAACCCCACATCTGGGTCGAAAGCAACAAGCCGCCTTGAACATCTACCAGCCCATATCTGTGCAGAAAGCAACAAGTCGCTTTGGACATCGACCAGCCCATATCTGTGCAGAAAGCAACAAGCGGCGTTGAACATCACCAGCCCCACATCTGTGTAGAGAGCAACACGACGCGTTGAACATCTGCCATCCCCACATCTGTGCAGAAAGCAACAAGCCGCTTTACACATCTACTAGCCCCACATCTGTGTAGAAAGCAACAAGCCGCTTCACACCACATGTGCATTTGCAGATTGGCTTGGCCATGGCAGATCTCAGCGCAGCTTAAGCGCACCTCTGCGGCGCGATGCCTCCCCCACCGTTGATTCTGGCATTTCTGAACATCCCTGGGCCAGGTTCAGTGCAAAAAAAACTGGCGGAAAGCGGAGCGCAATCGTAGTCGCATCGCAGCTTGGCCAGACAGTGGAAGCACAGCCAAGCAGAGAACAAATAAGGCACTGGCTGTACCCGCTGTGCCCCTTGTGAGTGAGAAGTTCTCAGCTCATCCGCTAGTCCGGACTTGGAAGCACTCAACTGCCCAGAAATATGCAAGCAAAGAGATTCCGTGTTACTCACCCCTGTGGGATCTGGTTTTACCAAAATCATGATCTTCCCTGCTTTTCGTGGCAGGGTGGTTTGCAACACGCGTGATTTAGCACCCAGAGTTTTCTTACCTCAAGTAGAAAACTGTTCCCCGAGCAAGTGCCCGTCAAGTATGGGCGCAGTTATCGCACTGGCATGTGTGTACGTGTGCGGGGTTTGGCTGGCCGTTTTGGAGGCCAATCTTGTTCATTGCCCATTTGTTTGGGTGTGTCGGTTGCTTCGTTGAACATCTTGCACCTTGGGGGTCACAAATCAATGCGATGGAAACAGTATCTCACACATTGTATTGCCCAGGAATGGGCGATTAGGATATTCGAATGCTTCGAGACCCGGGTGACACAGGATCAAAAGCCTTTCCCGTGCAATTCAATCTGGCCAGGGGGGAGGAGGGAGAGCCGGCCGAGATTCCCACTTGAAGACTTGCAGGAATGCGCAAGTCGCTTTGAAAAAGAGAGCGGGCCTGCTTTTGACCTGAGCTTAGGACGTTTACCACGCAGGTCTGTTTGGCATCGCTGTCATTTCCTGCCCAAACAGCCAAGTTCAGCTCCATCGATCCTTTCTTTTGTGGGGTGCTATGTGCTTTCACAGTGATTGACCTCCAAGCAATCTTTCCTTGACGCCATTTTGGTTCGAGGCCTTTGTTAGTCTTGCTGCTATATTCCAGCAGCAGTCAGAGAGAACAGAAGGCATTTGCTGCGCATGCGCCTCTAGAGAGAATAACGTGGACATCCAGGCAATTCCTCATATGTCATAACTTTGACACGCATTTCGAGAAATAGATCCAAGGGACCAACATGTACCGTTTGTTGCTTAGAGGTCCCTGCCCCCTTGGCATTGGTCCACAATTGTGGTAGCGTAGCAGGGTTTTCTGCAAAAAGGATTATGTCATCAGAGCCTTTGATGCAACAGGCAGTCAGATGGGATTGCCAAGGAAAACTAATCTATCACTGACCGCCAGGTTGCCGCCGTTGTCTGATGGACGTGTTGAATGGTTTCGTTGGTTGGCATTGATGAATGGATGACATCGGTTCGTAAAACCACCAAAGTGGAAAGCTGAGCGGGGAGGCACTCCTCTACCGCGAGTTGCGAGACAACGACCCTTGAGCCCGCAGACGGAGTGAGGTACTTCAAGAACACGCTAAAACTGTATTTCCTCAAGGGAACTACGAACGTGTATTTCTATCAACTTCTCATTCTTCAACCACCGGAGAAACAACAACTCACCACTGGTTGAAGATAAAGAATGCCATGAGGGCTTCATCGGGAGCGAGGATGAAGAGACATTTTGGGTCTCGAAGATCACGATGCGTTTGCAGTCCACAAGGTGTCAGGGCGAAGGAGAAGAACAAGCAGCTTACCCGTCTTCATGCAACACAGAGAAAAGCCTTCACACCAACAGGAATGAAGAACTGTCCGGCTATGAGGATCAGACCAGCAGGGAAACTACTACAAAGATGATTGATGCAGAACATGGTGGAGATCCAGAAATTATTGACGATAGTTGGAGACTTCCTGCAAGCAAACAAGCCAATGTTCAACTTGTGAAAAGGAAGAGGTGTCTACCTTTGCAGACGAGTCGCTAAAGATGCGGAAGATTCCGCAGGATCAGCTGCAGCAGCAGACAGGGCCATCGACAAGAAGGCCCGGCCGGTCTCGGCGCCGGTCAAAGAAAAACAAGCAAATTACGAACAAACACCGTCGGAGATATGACTTTCACTGGCCATTGTCGGGTTCCTCTCGGAACCGGAGAACATATCATCGAATTGGTAATCCTGCGTGGTTTGCTTACTGCAGAAGTAGGCAAGACCCAGCAAAGCAGCTGAGAACATCGAAGACCATTGTGGGCGATTAAGCCTGCATGACAGAGTCTGACAGAGATCTGGAAACATTTCTATCCGTCCTTGGATATCTCTCCAGCAACCTTAAGACCAAATACGTCCTGGCGAACACAGTTGGGAACAGGAGTGAGATTGCTAAAAGCACAAGTCAAACTTCTGCTCAGGCACATCACCACAGTCTCTCAAGCAGATCACCCACAGACAATTGGCCAACCTTCTCCGCCTTCTTCCGATCACTCCATGCTCCATCATGTTCGAGGAAGACAAATGAATACCAGGTCAGGCCTCGACTTGTTGCACTTCGGGAAGATGGCCATCAACGAAATGTTGGGATTTTCTCCGTACAACATCGACGCATTGTTGACCTTGTTCAAGTAGTTGGTGTAGTTGGCATGCTCCACCTCTTGCAACTTCAATACTGAGCTTCTCTGATTCATGTCGAAGCGCTTGCGATAGAAGCCGGCTAACTCTCTCTACTCTTCACAGGGTCCCGTGTCCTATCAAGGACGATTCACGACAGGCGTCTACCTGTGTCCAGATGAAGACATGGAAAAAATCATGGCACAACTTTCTGAAGGTCCGTTCTACGCCAATCATACCAAGGAATTATGAATTATGACGCTGAGCACGACACATGCGCCGAAATCCAAGACAGTTTTCGAACCAAGCTCGCTCACCGGCATGCTCACAGCAGCCGAGACTGACTGGTTGAAACATCCCAGGAAGAGGAAGTTGGCACCACGAAGATGACCCCGCAGATCCAGCACCTGAGGTGTTCAGGCTAGAATCAGCCGGACTCAGGATAACCAAACTTCCGAAGGGAATCAGAGAACTGACCAAACCCGACGATATCAACAAGCTCATGTCCTGTGTCCACATTTGCAATTATCTTCTCCAAATGTCCAGGGAGACAAGAAGCTACGCCATTCAGAGTCGTTGAACGCGCTCGCGGCGAATGGGGGAGACATCTCGACACCAACGTTCTTTTGCAGAACGTGTTGTGCCTCAACAAAGCGTTTCTTTCAAGAGTTCCATGACCGACCAGACAGAGATTGCTCAGTGCTTCATCAGAGCAAATTGCCAAGGTCTTGCGGTCAGACCAAGCCGAGTCACGAACGCTCAGGAGTACAAGAGGGACCAAGGTCCGCCAGGTGCTCAGAACTCAGGCACCATGAGATAGTCACTATTGAGGTTGAATCCAAGAAAAAATCGGACAATCCAGTTGTGGCAGATCGCGAAGATTGTGGCAACTACAACATGTTCACAGATCTGGTCTACCATCAGTCACCGTTGCCGAACCATGTTGGGTAGAGTGGAGGCGGGGGTGGCCCGGACCGACCCGAGCAAGCAACATTGCTTCCTGGAGCAATATCAGTTCAGGAAAAATACAATCGCAGACACAACAATGCATTCAACAACCAACGCCTCCTCAGCCGACAACTTTTCTTGATACCTCGTAGATATGATGACTTTTCTCTCATGGAGGACATCAACTGAGCCTGAGGTAAGCCATCCGTTTCACACAGCCGAATACACATACAGAGGGTCTCGTTTTGCATCAATAGCATTAGGTAGAATTAGCTGTGTACGAATCAGAACAAATTTCCAAGCAAAAGAGCATAGATAAATGTTTTTGAAATCGCTATGGCAAAATGCAAGGCTACAGTACAGTAAGCATTCAGCAATTAGACGCTGAAGGTCAAACACATGTGCCTGTGTTCTTCTGCGTTTTCAGAGTGATCGAGCTTCAAGCAATCTTTCCTTGTGCCATTTTGGCTCAAGGCCTTTCTTAGTCTTGTTTGCCATATTTCAACAGCGTTCAGACAGGATAACAGGCATTTGCTGCGTGCGCCTCTAGATGGCATCCACGCGATCCCTCATATTCCATCACTTTGACGTTCTTTGTATTTCGAGAAATAGATCGAGCCAAAGTGTACCGTTTATTGCCTAGGCATTTGTCAGGAGGTTCGTGGGCAGAAGGTGCAAAAGCGGCAAGGCCAGGACCCTTAACGTCCCACGCGCATTGACGGACAGATCTGAAACATGTCTCCCCACAAGGCTGGTAACACGGGGCAAAGGCAAAGCCATGCGGTCTGGAAGGAATCCATCCCTCCTTGGCTCCCGGAAAAAATATAAACAAGTTGTCGGGCCAGAGCGGCTTGCAACCCTGATAGTGCTACCCCAACTTAACCAAGAAAGTAAAGAAGACTCCCAGGAACAACCGGCAAGGGCATTGAATTCAGCTCGGCACTCATGACAAACATGTGTTCCTCGAACCACTAATGCATTGCGATATGGCACATTTAGAGAGCAGGTAGGTGAAGATGTTGTCTTACCTTCTCCTGTGAAGCAAATACCCTAGAAACATATGCTGGCGCAAATAGACTTTGAGTTTCCACCTCCCGTTTGAAGAAGCGCAACGAAACATTGTGTGGCCGGTCACGTCCGAAGCCAGAGCAGCCAGCCAACACATACATTATGGGCGCAAAACATAGGGGTTCCGCAAATGGTAGCCCACCTTGGCCCTTTGGGGCAACTCTAATTGGCACCAAGCACGGTGTGGTAGCCATGCTCGATTCACCCTGCAAGACATGGTGCGAGCCATACCTTTCCATCTTGATTGGCAATTCAGACCATACGCCGTCAATTGACCCGTCAGCTGACGTGTCGAGATGTCGTGGTTGATCCCAGGCGAAATTCGAACGCTGAGCCCTGCTGACTTGAACCCTACGGGATCGGAGCGTCGGATCAACGCGATTGTCAATTGCCCATGCGACTCGCCAAAAGAGGCAGACCATGGTTTCTGCGTTGTGTCCGTTTGAACCATGTCCTGCAAAAACCAAGAGGTCATTATTCAACCACCTCTGTCTGAAAGAGTAAGCTACACGCTGTGTTCATTCCATTGTTTTGGTCTGTCGCGAAGGACATGGAGGTGGATGTTTCGGCCACAAATACACATGTCAATTGTGGGTTTGTCTCTGAGTGGGAAACTTCCCGAACTGGATGATTTGGCTTCAGGTTCCCTCTCAAGCAACCTATTCATATAGATCGTAACGTTCATCTGATCCAAACACCGTGCCACAAGAAGGAGTGGTCCCTCGGGGACCATTACAGTTCTTCCAGCTATAGGTCGCCGCAGTGGGAGCCAGGAAAAGTAGCACCCAATCAAAAAAAACCAACTCAATGCGGCCTGGAGTCACTGGGTAGGGAATCGTGTGCGCTTCCAACAAACATGGCTTGGTGTAACAAGCATATTTTTCATACAAAATTACACCAGCAGAGACCCCAAACAGTTGAGGACTGACGGGCAAGCGCAAACATGCCAACAGCTTGTGGCTTTCTGCGCTTCAACACGGATCAATCAAAATGATGCAGCCGTGAACCCGGCACGCGTTGCGTTGCTGCACGCGTGTTGCTGGCGTGCTTCGCGCTCAGCACCGCGCAGGAACTGAGGTTGGGCAAGCGCGTACGATAGCAGGCGAGCACGCGCACGTGAACGCAAGTGGCTGCGCAAGCGCGCGGTCACATGGGCAGTTCAGACACACATGTTCAATTCAGACACACATGCGTGTGTACATGTGGAACACACATATGTAAACGACTGAAACAGTACACGCGGCACGCGCAGATGTGCACCCGTGAACACACACATATACATTCACCTTCGGCACACGCATACGTGTGTTGAGCTGGAAAACCAGCGTGTGCTTCTTGTAAAGCACACACACATGTGTACACCTGGAACACACATGTATGCTCATATACGACACGCTAATGTGTTCACGTGGAACACACATGTGTTCACTTGGAACACAATGAAATGCGTGTCCAACTCAGAGACACATGTGTGTACACGTGGAACACACGTGTGTTCACCTGAATGCAATTAAAGCACACATGTGTGTACATGTGGGACACACATATGTATACCACTGGAACACAAATGTGTGTCCAGGAACACCGCTTGTGCGATTAGAGCACACATGTGTGCACACGTGGAACACACATGTGCGCACGCGAGCAAACATAAATGCTCACCTAAAGCGCACACACGCACATGTGCGACCTCGAAAACAAACATGCGTTTTCTGGAGCACATAAATGTGTATACCTGGAGAGCAAATATGTCGTCAGATGCCACAAAATGTTCACCTAGCACATAGTAATGTGTTCACGTGGAACACACATCTGTCCATCTGGAACACAAACACGTGTCCAAATGGAACACACATGTGTGCACACGGGAACACACGACTGTGCACACGTGGAACACACATATGTGTACAAATGAACACACGTACATGTGCACGCGGAGCCGACCTATACACACACACACACACGCGCGTTCATCTGATTACATACATGTGTTCTCCTGGAACACAAACACGTGTCCAGTTGGAACGCACATGTGCGCACACTTGAACACACAAATGTGTACACGTGGGACGCACATATGCGCACACGTGAACACACACATACATGCGCATGCGGAGGAGACACGCGTTCATCTGATAACAAACATGTGTTCTCCTGGAACACATACACGTGTCCAGTTGAAAAGCACATGTGTGCACACGTGAACACACAAATGTGTACACGTGGAACACTCATATGTGTACACGTGAACACACCTGTGTGTACACGTGGAACACACAAAAGTGTACACGCAAACACACACATATATATGCACACCCGGAACACGCACACACACTCACACGCGTGTTCGTCTGATAACAAACACGTGTTCCTGGAACATACGCACAGATGCATACACCTGAAACACATATGTGCGCATGTCTGGAAAGCACATTTCTGTGCACCTGCAGCACACATTTGTGTTCACCTGGAACCTATACACGCGCTCACTTGGAACAGTCGTTTGTGTTCACGCGCAACACTCAAACATGTTTAACCAGAACAAACTTCTGTGCTGACTTGTAACACACATATGTGTCACATTGAACACACGTGTGTGCACATGTGGAGAAACATGTGCAACACAATTGTGCAGCACACATGCGTTCACCTGGACAACAGAAATATGTTCACATGGAGTTTACATTCTCTGCACGCCTGTGCGACACACAAATCAAGTTCCCGAAGCCGCCTGTGAGGCGCTTTTTCATGGGGCCCATCGCAGCAACCCACGCGCCAACTGTTGGAAACCAAGATCACAGAAGACCCTAGCGCAAATCAAGCGGGCAATCCATTGGTATTTGCAGGACTCCGCTTTGTGTGAATGAAAAACTGCACAAAGTGACTGCGAAGGCGTCCTCTGTAGACTAAGCTCCCTTACTAAGAATTTTGACCGGATCGCACATGTGTTTTACAGAACAATCGCATGCTTTCATCTGGAACACAAACATGTACTCACGTGGAACACACTCGTGCGGTCACACGCCAAAAAAAACGTGTTCACTTGGAACGCGCAGATGTGTTCAGCTGGAACACACCAACAACACACAATCATTCACTTAAAGCGTCCACTCACAAGCCAGGCATCCAGGCTCGGAGACCACCAGGAGCGTCGGGCGCCCGCTCGAAAAGTTGTGCAGGCAGAGAGCGAGACAAAGGGAGACAAATAAGCCCGTTTACCCAGAGGCATCCAGGCTGGGAGACAACGGGAGACAAATGAAGGGAGACAAAGGGAGACAAATGAACCCGTCCACCCAGAGACCCAGAGAGCCGTGCCAGGCATCCGGGAGACAACGGGAGAGAAATGAAGGGAGACAAGAGCCGTGCCAGGCATCTAGGCTGGGAGAGAACGGGAGACACATGAAGGGAGACAAAGGGAGACAAATGAACGCGTCCACCCAGAGAGCCGTGCCGGGCATCCAGGCTGGGAGACAACGGGAGGCAAATGAAGGGAGACAAACCGTCCACCCAAAGAGCCGTGCCAGGCATCCAGGCTATGGCTTGGCAATAGGCGAGTCACTTTAAATGAATTTAGAACCCCTCACAGTAAACTGTTTGGGGAAAAAAACTGGTCTTTTGGCAGAAGCAGCGCAAGTCCATGCTTGTTCAGAATGACACCTAGACATAAACGCCAACTGGTTCTGGAAGCTCTGGCGAAAAAGCCACCAATTCGTCTATCCAATGGGAGGAAACAAATCTCACTGAGGGCAGCGATTCCGCTCACATGGCTAACCCGGGTTTCCGTTGGATGCTGGACCCTACGAAAGCGTGCCAGGAGCCACGGGGTTGAACCTTTGAAGTACTCTCTTCAAGCATCCGATTGGTGGGGTGGAGCTCCTGCAACTTCCACGGCACGAAAATCCAATGCGCAGCAGTCTCCTCTGGCCACTAGACCCAGCCATTCTACGACTCCCCTAACAAAAATCACGCGCTGAGTGACAATGCTTTTCCGGACTGAAAGAAATGATCGCTGCGTAACGGCACATGATCGCTGGGGGTCATGATACTCCTACTGACTTTGCCTCCGTTCCTCCACATAAATGGTGCTAGTGTGGTTGAATTCTGTGCATGGGGAGCGAACAAGGGAGGGAGAGAGAGAGAGACAAAGAGAGACAGAGAGAGAAAGATAAAGAGAGAAAGCGAGAGAAGGCTAGAGAAGGCGAGAGAAAGCGAGAGAGCGAGAGAGAGAGAGAGAGAGAGAGAGAGAAAGGGAGAGACAGAGAGCGAGAGAAAGAGAAAAAGAGAGAAAGAGAGAAGAGAGAACAAAAAGAGGAGGCACCTCATGACTTCCTTGTGTCTGTTTCCTATGGTTGTCTTTAAGAACAAAGGAACGCCCGAAAAAGGCGGCTCAAGCTTCGTCTGAACCACAAAAGACGAAACCATGGTCCACGCGGTCGATGAGGAAGATAAGTGCAAGGATCCTAGCCAGGGGATCAGGCCCCTGGAAGGTGCTCGCGTGGAAAACTCGGAAATGCAGAGAGCTTCTGTCGGCTCGGTTGGGGTCATGACTCAGCTTGAGCTGCCTGCAATCCCCCAACCTGCCCGATCCCGGATCATACTTGACTCAAAATCGCCCGTCAATGAGAAAATGAGACAGCCAAAAAGTAACGAGTAGCTTTCTGCAGAAGGATGAAACTCTGCATGGGCGCGTCTCACGCCAGTCCTGCTCCGGCAAAACCTCTGTCTATCGAATCTGCTCCCCAAAGATTCCCTGCTAGCCCGCCAGGTTGCAGTGCCCGTAAGCCATTTAGAGCACCTCTTGTCTGCTGTTGGCCCAACAGTGGGCAGAACAACTGGAGGTTACACCGGTAGAAACTCGCGAGCGTCGTCCATTAAAACCAGCTCATCCAGGGCTAGGAAAAGCCACCCTCAAGCCGCCAAACTGCGAGCACGGCGCTGCTAAGAAAGGCGATGGTGAAAAGCTGCCAACAGTCAGTGTTTGTGTGTGTGTGTGTGCTTGAGGATACCCTTTCTAACCTTGGGAAACCAAATGAATAACCACCATCTTTAGGGTTCCCAATCTTAAGACAACCCCCTACGTCTAACACTTGCTCCTCACTTGGACACTTGCTCTTGTTTGGGGATGGTTGTCTTTTTTCTGGTACTGTCGAAGGGTCCGAAAACAAAGAACACAACTGCGACATGTAGTCTAATAGAACAAATGGCCCCCATCTGGTGCAACTTTGTGTCCTGCGGTCTTATCAAATTATGTATCCCATATCAGTTTTCAGCGTTCTGGGAATTGAATCCAACCAGCCTCTGAATCCATGTGTACAAATTACACGCAGTGCTTCCAGCAACTACTGACATAGGTAACTAAGGGAAGGCATGGAACACTTTGAGGCAAAAACCTTGGCTACTTGCAGGGGCGACTGGCACTGGCAAAAACCGTACATGCAACATACAACAAGGAGGCGAGCTCACTTAAACTTGGCACACAAAAGCATGGTGATTGCATCAAACCCTGCCCCATGCAAATGATCGGTTTCGCCTAAGTTTTGATTCTAAGGCCGTCCCAGTAAAGCTCGGCAGCCACATGTTCAACATCGGATAGCGTTGCGGGCAGTCAGAGTGGATACCAACCGCATGCTGAAGGCTAAGAGAGATTTAGAAGGACACAGTATCAAGTGTTCTCCAGAAGTTCACACAAAACACTCAGAGCGGTCAAGTCAAAATATGCTTTGAACATGAGTCTTTCGCCAACATCCACATGAACAGGCTTGCAACACATCTGCACTCATGCCTGCAATTCAGCAACTACAAACATCAGGACGTCTTTTAACACTGTCAACCTTTGTCACAAGTGAAATCGGTCGGCTTACCCCAATTCGGTGAGCTGGTTTCCGCAAAGTTGCATCCAGGCCCAGTCCTGCCTTCCATCTGAGGTGCTCGAGCAAGACTTAGGTGGGGAACTGCTGCTGGGGGGGGAACGCCGGATTGGCACTTCTTTCGATAGTCACACCAGTTGATGCAGTCCTTGAATTGCGAATGGGGTCACAGCCTTTGAGAGATCCCCTTTTTGCAACACAGCACACAGATCTGGACCGCAGCGCGTTTGCACGATCGCCAAAGGAAACTGTGCTCGTTGCTCACGGATCGCATGGATGCTCATAGCTATGCTTATTGACCGAGCTATCTAAAGTCCTTGCAGTAAGTGGAGTGTTGCAGCTATGCACTCAAATCATATTTGGCTGTTCGTTGGCTGCGTGTTTGGGGAACTGCGATATCTTGCTCAGGAAGCATGCCTAGCCAATTGCTAGTCACACACCCCAAGTTTTGTGGGAGGAACAAGTTCGAATAAGCAAGTCAGGCGCTTTGACCGCACACCCCACACAAGCCCAAGAAGTCTAGTGATTTGCTGGTTGTCAGACTAGGGTTCGATGCCCTGCAAAAAAGCACGTTGGCAGGCCCAATATGTGAACATAATGATGGAAGCCCCTGATAGATGGAAACAGGCTGGGTCAGGGCGTGGTGCTTGGAGAACCCAACTTTACACTCCAAAAGCTGTCCCAAGCACGCTGTCTCAGCTGAAAGCGTGGTTCGCCGCTCAAATCTGAACAGGGCCTCCGTGGATGATGATGGAGGATTGAGTTTCGTCCGAGTCCCTGGCCTCGCAAAACGGATGCAATGAAGCAAGGGAAGGAGCTGCACGTTTCTGGGGTTTCATAGGCTACAACCCTCGCAGTAAGCCCTGTTGGACCGACGTCGTTGGACTTTCAAGAAAGTAAAGGCTTTACACAAACACTCCACAGAAATCCTTTCACTGGGCCTCAAGCAAATTTGGATGTAGCCACCCCAAGCCGTTTTTCTCACCTGGCAGACCTTGCACACTCTTCCAGGTCCCCCAGACCTACTTCAGGACGCTCAATCGGCTCAGCTAACTACACAATTTGTCTCAAACAAATTCTTGCAGTCCGAACAGCTGCCCACACGGTTGGCATGGCCAGAAAGGCGTGTCTTAAAACTGGGAACCCCCGAAACGGAGGATTGCTCTTAAAGATCCTTCTTTGTTTCAAACTTGTGTGTTCTTCATTCAGGGGCTTTTGCAGGAGAAGTGTGGTTTTCCTTCAAGACACCACAGAAGAGCCACACGCGAGCGAAAACGCTTCGGTGAGAGGGCCACGCAAGAACTTTTTGAGTCAGCCGACGTAAGCTAAGTTCATACGATTTGCCCAAATGCAGAATCCCCGATTCAGGATCCAGCCCTTCCCAGCCTGCCACTCCATAGAACCCCATGTTCCTTCTGCGGCCCATCCCCAGAACTGGAATCTGTTCTGAAGAAAAGCATGACCTTGACTTGCCCGTGACGACCACTGCAATCACTACCAAGACTGGTGAGAGCAACCACGTAACCACTATGGCACCGCTACCAGCATTGCCCCTGCTCCAATGTTGATAATTTCGACGCGGCCAGAACGTGGCCTCCAATTGACTTGTTCAAAGGACCTGAAAATTAACCATTGTACATGGTCGTGAGGAAACATGAAGCAGCGCTTGGACACAAGGGATGCTTCCTAAAACGGAGAACCCGTCGCGCAACGTTCTTTGAGGGAAGAAAGATAAACCAGCGGGCGCCTTTTTGGGGAAGAACCAGATAGCTGGAACCCTAGACAGGCCAAGTCTGCCCCATTGAGCTGCGCACGCTTCCTTCCGTGCTGTCCAACCTGAGTAAAACCCAAAGGTCAAAGCCCTGAGTGTAATGGCACATAACTGGAATCAATGGGCAAGCCACTGACCTCTGGTGGGCTCTGCATCTTCCCACGCACGAAGCGTGTAAGGTGTTGGAACTGGACGTACCACTGAACCTTTTGACCAAGAGAAGTTGACTTTGACCGTTCTTCAGCGTCTGGTTTATGTCACCTTCAAACATCACAAGAGAATGATGGGGTCTGTTGTCTTGAACCAGCCAACAAAAAAGGCAACTGCCTTGAAACATGCAAATGGGGAGTCAAAGAGAATCCTAATCCAAAAGCATCGGGACCATGGAAAAGCAGAGGGGTGCTGCATGGAGTTACAAAGAGAAAATCGCGCAACACCGGCAGATGAGTCGGTGTCCATTGTTTGAGATCAAAGCAATATGGAGCGTCTTTGGAGATGCTTTGTCAAAACCCTAGCATCGAAGGGGCTTGATAACCCTTACTCCAAGCGACCAATTGGTTGGAATATTTACTGGCACCTACAATCAGGGCAAATTTGGCCTATCAAATAGAGTCCAAAAGCCTGCACAAGAAGCTGAAAGCAATGAACACCTGAAACACACAGGGCTTGTCAGGGCCATCCAACAAAACCTCTGCCCCCGAAGCCAAAGCCCAAGAGATGCTTGGGGCCTTTCGGTTGAGCAACGAAACATCCAACCAGAAACTCAGCCCACAGATTGGCCTTTCCCATCCGTCGAGTATGTCCTTTTCCCAACGTCCAGCTGGGGCCCCTTGCCAGCGTTGCGTCTCTGCGGTGACTCGGACAGCGAAATCGGCCGAGCTCCAAGCGCTCACATCGACCCAGCGAGAGGAAGCCGAAGCAAAGACCTTCGAATCCTCCGGTAGCAAGGAGTAACGTTGGGACACCCAATATTCGATAGGCGACACTTAGGATGCTCAATCTTCAAAAAACAAATCAATGATTGCACGAACAGCCTAGCTGTTGCTGACAAAGCCCAAAGTCAACGACTCATCGAGAATATGCTGATACCCTGCTTGTTGGCAATGTTCATGCCCCAACCTCTCTATCTCAAACTTCCTGCAACCTCTCACACAAAAACAAGCCAAATCGAAAGCATTCGAAAGCGAAAAATATAAAGCCGAGCATGTAAGCATCGGACATGAGCACCATCCGAGAATGGAAACGAAGAACTATGATTTGGGAAATCGTGGGTGCCCTGGATCAGTTGTAAATTGAGAACTTGAGTTGGCTGCAGAGCTGTTGCGAGGAATCATGGATTTCAAAAGTGTCCACTAAAACGGACTGTGTCGAAGTCTGAAAGGCATGCAGCCCTAGCTTGTTGGAAAGCGGACCGCGGCCTCATGTTGACAGCATCGAAAACGATTTTACGGAGTTGGACCGGCTCATTGAAATCGCGAGTTGGACCTCTTGACCAAACACAATCGATATCTTCTGTTTTGAACATAAAATGCGGGGTTTGGACCTGCTTACAAAACAAATCAAAACAAAAACAACGATGGCAAGAAATCGAATCGAGGCCTTCCAAGATTGGGTTGACCTATCCCTTGTCCGAGAAGAGTGATGGAGGGGGATCGCGCATAGGACCC
Organism: Effrenium voratum; assembly: GCA_963377175.1. Classification (NCBI taxonomy): domain Eukaryota; class Dinophyceae; order Suessiales; family Symbiodiniaceae; genus Effrenium; species Effrenium voratum. The sequence goes on from CAUJNA010003330.1 coordinate 518,050, forward strand.
ATCACGCCAGGCCTCCCTGTGGTTACCCCCCTGTTGGTTACCTCACCATCTTAAGAAAGTCCCTTCGAAATTCCCTTTTTTGAAGGGGTCCCACACCACGGTTGAGTTCTGACTGTTGTATACTTAAAGTCTGGAGAAACTTCTGGCCACTCAGCGAAACAGCATCCCGCTTCCCTTCAAAAGCGGGGGGTGATCATAGGCGCGAGGGACACAGGGGACTGAGTTGGACGGTAGCCAAATCTCGTGCATCAGATCTGAAATAAGAAGCTCGTGCTACTCCAACATGGGCCCAGAACTATCTGCCTTTTGCGGGAGGCACGGCTAGGGGATTCTGACCATGGCACGCCAAGGCATCATAAACTGGTCTCCCTCCAATTTGCCCGAGCCCCGGCACAACCCATTGAAGAAAAAAACAAGGTTTACGATGGCTGCAAGTGGAAACCAACAAATTACGCACGGTTTCATGTGCTGGCAGTACCACTCCGACTTTGTACGTGCTCCCTTGTACATCAACAATTTTGGGAAAACCCGTTCAGAAGAAGGTCCGTGAGACTAATCCAATTTGCAGCAACAAACCACTCAAACTGACCCAATGCAATCATGAAACTGGCCGGCCAAAACCAAGGACGGCCGGACACACCTTCAATGCTGGTGCTCATGCTTCCCGAGTTGGCTTCATGATTTGGGGGTTTTGGACGGGCGACTTCGACAGGCCCTTCCGTTCTGAGGTCCATGCCAGCTCTTCCCTTGAGTTTGCCCTGGAGAAGGCCAAATGGGTGCTGACCCATCCCCTTTTGATTTCCCTTATCCGAACATATGGCAATTAAGCACTGAGTCGAGTTTGTCACACGTGAGACTATAAAGAAGGGGGGCTGCAAACTGTAGATCGGGCCCCTCATTTTTTGGAGATCGAAGCCTTCGGCATGGCCGGGAAAAATTGCAACAGGCCAAGAAGGCCCAGAATAGAACGTCTGGGTGAAGTCGAGTTGGGCCCCTTCCTTCCCAGTTGAAAAGGAAAGCAAGGGAGAACTGAATGGGGGTGTCCTGCCTTTCATATTGACGACACACTCGGAAGGGCCAACTCAGCCCCATATGAAAGGGTAGGGTCAACCTTTCGGGTCAACCTTTTGGGTTGCGACAAACGTCCAAAAAGCCAAGGCGCACGGCAAACAAGGAAAAGTATGATTCGCTTCCAACTTGCAACTGGAAAACGACCTCCCACTCACGCGTGTCGAAAGCCAAACAGAGCACCCGACCACCTGTCACAATCAGCAATACGAAAGTCCCAATCTGAAAAGAAGGCCAACAGCTGGAATATCTTTGCACCTTGCATGCTGCAGCAGGAGCATTGAGGGCTGACACTTCCTGCACGGGCCAAGAGGCAGCAGCAAGGCACAGAGACAGCCCCAATTCCCAACTGTCTGCCAATCGTTCGCTGTACTTGCGCAGTACTGGTGCCACACCGTTGCTTGAAAAAAACCCGGCAACCTTACCATCCAGTCCAGTCCATAGATTCAGAGACATTTTCAACCGCTACAGTCGTTAGATTCCAAGTAACGTCAACATCATCCGTCGAAGGAACCCAATTGCCTTCTGCTCATTAAACTCCAGCTGGGCCCTAATGGCGAGAGGCGTCTGTACTAAATAACCTCTATTAAGTGAACAGTCCTGTAACGACTCAGGCGCTAATCTCCAGCACATAAAGCCTCCGTCTGGAAAAGTGCATATCTTGATTCATCGTTTGTTTGTTTGCTTGCTTGTTTGTTTGTTGGTTGGTTCGATCGTTTGTTGGTTTGTTGGTTTGTGTGCGTGTTTCTGTGTTTGTGTGCTTGCGTGTTGTGTGTTTGTGTGTTTGTGTGCTTGTGTGTTTGTGTGGTTGGGTGGTTGTTTGCTTGTTTGTTTATTTGTTTGTCTGTTGGGCTGTCGGTTTGTTTGTGTGTGTGTATGATTGTTTGTTTGCTTGTGTTTGCGTGTGTGTGTGTATTGCATTTGCGTGTTGATGTGGTTGTGTGTTTGTGTGTTGTTGTGGTTGTGTGGTTGTTTGGCTGTGTTTGTATTTGTGTTGCGTTGTGTGTTTGTGTGGTTTGTGTGCTTGTGAAACTGTGTCTGTGTGTGGTTGATTGTTTGATTGATTGTTTGTTTGTCTGTTTGTTTGTTTGTTTGTCTGTGCGTTTGTGCGTGTGTTTGTGTGTTGGTGCGTTTGTTTGTTTGTTTGCTTGCTTGCTTGCTTGCCTGCTTGCTTGTTTGTTTGGTTGTCTGTTTGTTGGTCTGTTTGTTTGTTTGTTTGATTGTTTGTTTGATTGTTTGTTTGATTGTTTTTGTTTGGTTGCTTGTTTGTGTGTGTTTTGGTTGTTTGTTTGCTTGTTTGTTTCTTCGTTGTTGGTGCTTTTTGTTTCTTTGTTTGTTTGTGTGTTGCTTTCTTTGTGTATTTCTTTCTTTCTTTCTTTCTTTCTTTATTTCTTTATTCCTTTCTTTCTGTCTTTCTTTCTTTCTTGCTTACTTCTTTCTTTCGTTCTTTCTTTCTTTCTTTCTTTCGTTCTTTCTTTCTTTTTTTCTTGCTTACTTCTTTCTTTCGTTCTTTCTTTCTTTCTTTCGTTCTTTCTTTCTTTCTGTCTTTCTTTCTTGTCTTTATTTCTTCTCTTTCTTCTTTCTTTCTTTCTTTCTTTCTTTCTTTCTTTCTTTCTTGTCTTTCTTTCCTTCTTTCTTTTCCTTTATTTTATTTTCTGTTCTTTCCTTTTGTTCTGCTCTGCTTTTTCTTTATTTCTTTTCTTTCTTTCCTTCCTTCTTTCTCTCTTTTCTTTTCCTTTATTTTATTTTCTGTTCTTTCCTTTTGTTCTGTTCTGCTCTTTCTTTCTTTCTTTCTTTTCTTTCTTTCCTTCCTTCTTTCTTTCTTTTCTTTTCCTTTATTTTATTTTCGTTTCTTTCCTTTTGTTCTGTTCTGCTCTTCCTTTCTTTCTTTTCTTTCTTTCTTACTTTCTTTCTGTCTGTTCCTTTCTTTCTTTCTTTCTTTCTTTCTTTCTTTCTTTCTTTTCTTTCTTTCTTTCTTTCTTTCTTTGTCTTTGTCTTTGTTTTTGTTTTTGTTTTTGTTTTTGTTTTTGTTTTGATTGTGTTTTGTTTTTGATTTTGTTTTTTGGGTTTTTGTTTGTTGTTGTTTGTTTTGTTTGTTCGCTTGTTTGTGCGTTCGTTCGCTTGCTTGTTTTGGTGTTCTGTTCTTCCTTTCGGTTTTGACATGTAATTTCGAGGCCAGTTGGCTGAGCTACCATCCGAACCGAGCTTGCAAACTACTTGAACAAGGGTGTAAAACTGTAAAACCGTATGTTCTTCAGTCACAAGAACCTGCAGCCATCAGCTGTATTGGCCAACATGAACCAGATCGTGTCCCAGAAAAGCGCTCAAGGGTTCAATAGAACCAAACACCGCAAACAGCATGGTAAAGGGTGGCCACGGCGATGCGGGAATCTACATGGTCACATTTTCACCATCCCATATTTGGCCCATCGAAAGTATAAATCCAAGACGAAGGAAGCATTGTTGCAAAACCTGGTGTTGCGAAGAACAATGTCACACCCTCCCCGGTCAGGCCAGAAGAACTTCAGGTCAATACGATCCCTCCGTCCATTCGACTATGTCTGTGGATCAAAGTTGCCAGCACGCCCAAACGCACTTCGGACCCGGGGCCGCGCGCCTTTTGTGTGCTGTGGCCCTTGGCTGCGCGCTCAAACTTGGAACGGCGTTCAGGCACCTGGCCCACGCTGACCTCCGAACTGAGGATCCCTTTCCTTTCCTCCCAAATGCTAGCACTCACAGGCATCTCCTGGGCTAGCTGAGTAAGATGTGACTAGGACCCTGGGCTGGGACCAACCCGCGAAACGCATGAAGACCCCAGGCGCCCGTTACAAGAGGAGATTCAGACAAGAATTCCAGCTGGCAAACTTTGGCTTCACGCAAGCTAGCTGCTTCATACGTAGGAATCGCAAGTGGAAACGGATCAACGCTCGCAGTGAGAAAGGTCGGTCGGTTGGCGCATTTAGGAGAAGCGAGCCAGATATCGATTGAATCCTCTCCCCAATACACAATACACAACACATCACCTCGCGGTTCAACTCATGTTGGCCAAACACGCCCAAAGGGCTCACAGTGTTGCCTGGAAACCAAAAAACAGTCGCTGTTTCGTCCACGAAGACAGTGGGGGGGGCATACGGCGCAGCAAGCCACAACAAACGACTCCGGGAGGAAAAACTGGCACCCAAGATGCTACAAGTCTTGGTGGACACTGAAGATTTAATCCCTTCCCATCATGCCCAGGGCAAGAGTAAAGCTCCAGTTGAAAACGGTGGGTGCAATTTGGTTTTAGATTTTACGCTGCAAACCAAATCCGCCAACCCTTTGCTTCCTGTTCCCAAGCTCACTCAACCTGATGACGGTCCTGGGACTGGCTTGTTGAGCACGGAGGTTGCGGCCGGTGGATTTGTCTGGCAAACAGGCTTACCCGTCCTGAATTGCGCGAGAAATAGGACGGCGCTTGCAGGACGGCCCGCACTCGTCCCAAGCCAGCAAGCATGAAGGCGCCCACGTTCAAGAAACCCAGTCGCTTCGCCGCGTGTTCTTTCCAGTATAAAAGCCTGCAGTTTTTGCTAGTCCTCCGTGAAATACTTTGTGGAACGGTAGCCAAACTGTTGCCCATCAGCATCAAGGCAGCATGCCCGGTCCGCGTTGCAGACTGTCATACGCCGCGACAACGCAAGCCCAGCACGCGGGGTCGACTACAGCACGCGGTGCTGCCGCTCGGCCGGCAGCAAGACCTGCGCACGGCACGCGGGCCTGCTACGAGACGTTCCACGGGCGCGCGTGATGCTGCTGACGCAACAGCTTGTGCTGCAGAGCTGCGCCGTAGGCTGCCTTGAGCGTGGCCACATCCGCGGCTGCCGCCTGTTCTGCTTGATGTAGCACCCAAGCACTCAGCTGCGTGCACAAGGCGTCCTTCTCTGGAAGGCTGCGGAAATTCTGATGACTTTGCGCTTGCCAATCCTTGGCGCTTCTCATACAAGACGTGCTCCTGGCAACGCAGCCACTGCTGAAAGTCGAAACTCCTGCCACGCGCAGCACTTCAGCCTGCAGCTGATCAGCGCGTTTCTGCAGCAGCAGCTGCCACGCACGCACGTACACACACACACAGCACACGTCGCAGTGAAAGCGCGGCGTTGATTTTGCTTGATACTCAATCGTGGAAACATGGCGCGGACCAGGCCCAGCACGCCGCCCGCTACGCGCAACCCGTCTTGGCCTTTCTCGGCTTACGTGGCTTCATTTGGCATGGTACAGGCGGTCTCGTCCGCCTACACATGTCTTTCACGCTGCGCTCTGCTCTGCGGTCACCCTTGCTTGCGGCACGCCGACTCTGCCTCGGACAGGAAAACACTGCCTGAGCTCCGCACGGCAACACTGTGCTACACAAGGCAAACAACACTGTGCTACACAGTGTGCGGTGTTCAATCTGCTCGTGTTGTCTGGCTTCCCTTGGCTGCCCTTGGCTTCCCTCAGCTTCAACCGGCTTCCCTCAGACCTGGCGCATTGCGTCATGTTGTTTCCAATCATAAATACAATGAGTGGAAATGAAATGAACTATGGAATTGACATAAAGGGACACGAAAAAACATGAAAGGAAAATGAGAAGAAGTGAAGGGAAGGGCAAGGAAGGGCAATGAGCGGACATGAAGGAAGGGCAGGGTGCACAGGCCGGCTGTTTCGCGTCTGCGTCTAAGAACATCCCTCCAACAACAGGCACCCAAGCATACTGTCTTGCAATCCAAGCTATATCGGTGTACACCTCCCAGGCAGGGCCCAAATTGGACAACATCTGCGAAAATTGGCAAACAATGCTTTTGCTGGGCTTTGGCAAAGTCATTTAAAATAGCCATGCAGCTTGCCTCGAAGAAACTTGGCCATTCGCGCCTCTGGAACGTAGACCATCTGTCCCGGCTCCCTCCTGCGCCAAAGGAACGAAGCCTTTGGTGAAACACCCCAGGCGCAGCTTGCTCCCGAAAGGACAGTTGAGTGTGCAGCCTGTTAAACTCGTGAAAGAATGCTCTTGATTCAGAGCGCGTTTGGGGAAGCCCGACTGAGCAACCGCCCTTGAGTTGGGCCCGCGCGGGGCGCTGCGAACTTTGTGGCGTGAGTTGAAGATAAGATCAGCCTGGTGATGCAGAACAACTTTCGCCTAAAGGCAAGTTGTTGCCCATCAGTTTGTGTAATTAAGAAGAGCCTTGCTTGAGCCGAAATATGATGTTACATATGAGATTGCGTGAAAATCAACATGACAAAAACAAAGAGCTCCCCCCCCTCAAACAGAAAGCGGCACGCCATGCTTGGTTGGCGCCAACGCCAAGGCTCAAATCAGCTTCGGATCCTTTCTAGACAAAAGAGCCATAGTTGTTGGCGTTTACGGCATACTTGTCAAAGACAAAGATCATAAGGGCATAGTCGGAGCCTTCTGGGCTCTGGGCCCGAATCCCCTCGGCACGGGGCACAATTGCGGTGGCAGGTGTCGAAGCATCTGAGCAAGGATGTTTATTCAGCTGCAGCAGATCCGAGCGATGTTTCAAGACAACACCTCGTTTTTCCAGGGGTGAGCACATCGACGACACCACAGGAGCCTTCAGTGACAATATATCGAGAAAAGCTCACAAAAGCCCAGGGATTTTGCCCGTTCCAAGAAGATTGATCAAGAGATGCCTCAGCGACACATGGAGGAACCAAGATCGTTGAAAGGTGAGTACTCCACTGGCGAGAGCGCATCTCTGAAGCACCTCGATCCGGAGGTGAACGATCCCCCGGGAGACTTCTACTGTGAAGACAATTTCCGATGACCACAGTCGCATGAAGGATATCCGATCAAGCTCTCACAGAGCGTCAAGCAGATCACCAAGGAAGATGATCGTGATTTCATTACGCTATGTCAAGATTGCTGGGTCTCTTCTCCAAGACTCAAACACACAGTCACGCTGAACGTCCTGACGAGCCAGTGAGGAGACATTAGCATGCAGCACACATGTTCTGTCTCACTGAAGCTGACTACTTCTTTCGAAGAATGCGCAAACAACAACCCAGAGATAGTGAAAGATGCGGCAACTTGCTTCCATCAAGGCAGGATCTCGTGGAATGCCAGAGCTACCGGACGCGTTAAAAAGGGCAATAGTTCCAGCAAAGTTGAGTTGCTCACACGACACAGCAGACACAGCACCATTCGCAACAACTACTGGGCCATCACCATGCAAATCGTCAAGCGGTATTTTGGCCATGCAAATGGAGCAGATTATTCCAACTACATGAGACCAACACCTGATTGCTTGGCATGCGCAAAGAGACTTCATGAAGACAATTGACTACAAGAAAGATAAACCCCCACCGAACACAAAGGTCTCGCTCCACGGACGAAAGACATAAAAGGAGTGCAAGAATCCGTTCACAGAGCAGGATGGCCGTGTGCGACAATTGCAGCATTCCATATCCATCCATCCATACATCCATTGCTACAAAATGCACAGCAGTCTCAACACTATTTGCCACTTGTTCGCAAGTACCACTGCGGCATCATGACCGGAGATGCAAACAAGGCGGCGAGCACTTGCCTCAGCAAACAAGAGCTATATCACTCATCTCATGCTTTGCTGAACAAGCTACTCAACGAGATCAGAATCCGCTTCAGCGATCACATTCTGACCATCTGCCACGAGCGACTCAAGATCGGCGCAGAGACCACAGCTACAAGGATCTCATGCGTCACACGCTGTGCACAAAGAAAGGATCGGGTTATGACCGCGCCTTTCCAGAATGTGTGGTGACCTGTTTTCCACTAGGGAAACACTCATGCACAGAATGAAATAGGGCGCAAGATGCACGAGAGCGCGCCCAACCGCAGCCATACGTTGCCAGGCTCCTCAGCAGGGTGACCAAATGGACGGACAACACAGGGAACCCCGATGTCACGCCAACTTCTTGCCAGCAATTGTTACCGCGCTGAACTCAGCACACCACACACCAGAGAAAGTCACACCAACAACGCGCACCACTGTAAATGCAACACATGTAAACGCAAGTCACACTATGCAAAACCCATGTTCAAAAGGCATTGATGAATATGGCCCAAGCTATCCAAACACACTGTAAACACAACATTTGTCATTTGTGCGCTGTGCAATTCAAAAACTGATTGTAAACGCAAGTAAGGCAAGGCGAAGAAACTTGTCTTCCTGCATGTAAACACAGGTCTCTCCCATGTAATCGCAAGTAGCGGAACTGGAACTGGCGAGTTCAAACCTCAAGAACACACCATTGCTTTCTGAAGCAATGTCATGTAGAACAGCGTAGATCGATGTGGAACCTCCGAGTGCACGACAA
>CAUJNA010003330.1:539851-544851 GCA_963377175.1 Effrenium voratum
AAGGCCTTACAATGGTGACACTTACAGGCAGTACAGAAGCACGCACATCTTACTCCGCCGAGCGGCCGTAGGATGGTCGCGGCAAGGGTTGCACTGACCTTTGTGGTGGTTCTTTGAGCCACGGGAAGCCTGGCACATGGTGCGGCCCAGAACCCAAAGAACGGACCCTCGACCCTCGCCCGACCAATTCACCTGCCGAAAATTTGGGTATGGGGTATGGGTGCAACAGCTCAATTGGAGGTGGGTTTCCTGGACAAGCTGCTTGACCGGGTTGAGCGAAGGAACGCCTCGTACCAAAATGCAACAACTTTAGCATGCAGTTCAGAATGCTAAGTAGCTAGTCGGCCAAACAGCTAACAAGCTAACCAGCTGTCTAATGGAGCTCATGAGCTGGTCAACTGCCTGGTTAGCTAGTGAGGTAGCTGTGCATGTAGTGCATATGTTGGGCGCGGCACAATTTTTATCAGTACCGCAGAAGCTACTGAGCTTCCTGGAATACCTCAAGAAATACATGGATGCCTGCCCTAAACCAACACCCATCTAGCTTTACTTGTTTGTATTCCATCAACTTTTCATCACCAACTATAACCCGCTCATCCTCTGCACGGAACTTTCGGGATGAAACGCATTACAGGGTCAATCATACTAATTCACCACCCTGAGAAAGGGATCCTGAGGAACAAAGCTTTCGTTACGGGTGACGAAGTCTGCGTAATCGCATCTAAAGTTGTTTCGCCAAGCTGAAACAGAACGAAACCACCCAGCCAACCACCCACTCGCCCACACAGCCACCAAGCACACAGACACACAGTCAGAGAGAGAGAGAGAGATGCGCACACACACACACACACACACACACACACACACACGCAAAACGACCCAACGACCCAACGACCCAACCACCCAACCACTCAACACCCAACCACCAAAACCTAACCACCCAACCACCCAACCACAGACGCATGCACATCTGCACGCACGCACACCTGCAAGCACGCACAACGTCGCGCACACGCACACCTGCATGCACGCACACCTGCGCGCGGCTTGTGCTAGACGAGCTTGTTGGACTTGGTTTTGGGCCCTTCACTTGAAGGTCTGGGAGTGTGGGTGGTATCCACACTGGCTGCCTCAAAGCTCTCAACAGGTAACAGGGTCTTCTTTGAACCCATAGCAGGGTGTCCATCCTTGCCCTCTGACCACCACTGGAACTTTTCACTAGCCGCACCATTGTGGCAACATTGCGAGCGCGGCATTCTCCTCTTCTCCCGAAGCGCGATTACATTTGCAGCGCGATTACATGTGTGTTGGCTTAAAAGCACATACATACATATATATATATACATATTATTTTTGTATCTGTACAAATGCGCACAATCATCGTTAGATCCGAAGACAGGCATCTACCTTGATCCTCAGGGCATTGTAGGAGTCATCCGAATTGGGCAAAAGGGATTCCATTCAAGTTGGATGCGAGTAAGGTTTTCCAAGAAGGGACCCGTTGCGGGCAAGCTGCACAACCAATGCCCCCGTCACAAGTCATCTGCTATGCTTGAGTTAAGTGTGTATATAAATATTTGTACATGTGTACGTACACGCGCTTATTTCGCCAACATGGCGTGTACATGCATGTATGTCTATGCATATGATATATTCGTATTATGTATACACCACTTGTTGTCGCCACGTATAATGTACTCGTATATGTTCCAATCGTATTTCAACCTCCGGACAGTAAGCCCTGGATATTCCAGGCAGCCAACCCCTGAAGTTCCAAATCCTGAAGCTGAAGAGATCGCTTTCACGTGTGACTGCGTTTTACCTCCAAGTAAGCTTGCCGCAAAGTAGGCAGCTGAAATAATTCAAGATCCCGTCGCCTGTGGCTCTCGAACCATCTCCTGCGCAGCACTGAAGGGTACAGTTCAATGCCATAACTGTGGATCACCATGGACCAATGATCTTTTAGATATCAACATGCTCAAGGAGTGATCAAAGAGCACTGGCCAAAAGAGTGATGGAACGAGTGCTCATCACAGCAAGTAAGTAGACGACTTAACCTGCTCGGTTCAACCACAGCTGGAGCATCCAAGATGTACTCAAGCCAGTATTGCTGGCAATGGGTATTTGACGCACAGCATGTCACAGTGTTGGATGGCTTCTCGTGCCTCTCAAGAGATTCGACAGAGTGACATAAGGGCTGAGCAGCTGCCTAGGTCACGTTCGCACCGTGCCCCCCTCCGCCCCCAAGCCAAAAATCCACTGCAGTATGCCAGCTTAAGGAGAATCACCAGTTGGTCCCTTGCCAAGGACTTGCCTCATTGGGTGGGCAAAATGCCGCGGTTTGCTTGTATAATGGTTCCGCGTGATTGCACAACAGAAACATTTCTTCGGGTTGCCCAGCTGACTGGGGCCCTGCATTTGCTAGGGCTCCTCACTTTGTTTGATCGGAGAAGCTGATGCAAATCGTTCCGCAGGTGCAGTGTTGTTTTTGGAGGGAGTGCTCTTGAATGTCTGCAGTCTGGATAAGCCCATGGTTCTGTCCTTCAGGAGTCATGCCCCATGCCCTCTCGCAAGAGACCCCAAAAATATTCCCCGCTGGCCAGAATTCACTCCCGGAAACGGCCGGAACCTGCCGCGACCCCCCCCCAACGCCGCCCCGAACGATGTGTGGACAGAGCCTTTATTTGTGGTCTCCTGAAGAACCCATCGCCAGTCTGTCATAGGACCCTTGTAGGTGAGGTTCCATGAAGGATGCATTGATCCATCTCAGTAAATAAACGCCCTTTTACGTTGGGACCCTCAATCGTTTCTTATATTGTAACAGGGGGTATTTTGGCCGAAACCACATATTCCACTAATCACAAGCGCAACCCCTGAAAAAAATGCACCTACAACCAAATGGCCAGGGTCTAAAAACAGTTGGGAAGGTCCGGTCCTTTGCTAAACACCAGACTTGCCCGAGAGCGATTTCGCAGGCCTCCCTGCGGTCCATTGACTTTGGCTAGTTCCTTAGATGTTCGGCCGTGGCAAGGTGTAAGCACGCTGTTAGACTGGTGAGAACAGCCAGCCCTCAAATGCCTCAAGTGTGGAGGGCCATGTCATGTGAGTGAAAGTGGGGTCTGGAAAAGTTGAGAAGCATCCAAACTCTTGTGACTGGCTTGCAAGAACAAGCATGGCAACCAAAAATAGTCAGAGCGCCTAATGGGTTCGGGACCGAACAAGGTCATCTACCCTAAAATACAAACATGTATGCATACATAACATAACATAACATAAGCTCAAGTGATATCCCCAACAGCGGCTCGTACCACCCCGCAGCCCTTGCAACCTCATGGAACCCTCGTGGAAGCCTGGTGGAACCCTCGTGGAACCTCACCTCAGGGCCGCCCCGGACCATTGTGGAGCCTATCTGGGCTGAGACCCCAAAGCTTTCAGCTGTTGGGGAATAACATAACATACAATAACATAACAAATAAAATCCGACAACATAACATACATGCTACATTAAATTGCATTACAGTAAAACTGCATTACATTGCATTAGTTTTCATTGCTGTACATACGCACAAACAAACATACAAACATAGATACATTGCAAAGAAAAAAACATTACACTATAGTTCTTTACATTTCATTACACTAATAAATCTTAATACCTTAATACATACATACATGCATGCAGGCATGCATGCATGCATGCAAACATGCATACATAGATTACATTGCCTTACACTACATTACATTACATTACACTACATTACATTACATTACATGACATGACATGACATTACATTACACTACATTACATTAGAGTACGTAACACTACATGCATAACATAACATAACATGACATGAGATAACATAACATAACATACATACATACATACATTACAATACACTACAATACATTACAATACATTAAATTACATTAAATTACATTACATTACATTCCATACATACATGCATTACATTACATTACATTACATTACATTACATTACGTTACGTTACATTACATTACATTACATTGGATACACACATACATTGCATTACATTACATTACATTACATTACATTACATTACATTACATTACAGTACATTACATTAGATTACATTAGATTACATTACATTACATACATTACATACATTACATACATTACATACATTACATACATAAATACATACATACATACATACATACATACATACATACATTACATTACATTACATTACATTACATTACATTACATTACATACATACATACATTACATACATACATACATACATACATACATACATACATACATACGTACATACGTACATACGTACATACGTACATACGTACATACGTACATACATACATACATACATACATTACATACATACAAACATTACATACATACATACATACATTACATAACATAACATAACATAACATAACATACATACATGCAGTACATTACATTACATTACATGGGATACATTACATACCATACATACATACATACATACATACATACATACATACATACATACATACATACATACATACATACATACATACATACATACATACATACATACATACATACATACATACATACATACATACATACATACATACATTACATACATACATACATACATACATACATACATACATACATACATACATACATACATACATACATACATACATACATACATACATACATACATACATACATTACATACATATATACATACATACATACATACATACATACATACATACATACATACATACATACATACATACATACATACATACATACATACATACATACATACATACATACATACATACATACATACATACATACATACATACATACATACATACATACATACATACATATACATACACACATACATACATACATACATGTATGTATGTATGTATGTATGTATGTATGTATGTATGTATGTATGTATGTATGTATGTATGTATGTATGTATGTAT